>JAILXH010085108.1:8002-18957 GCA_023558415.1 Piaractus mesopotamicus | reverse complement strand
CTCAGTGATATCTCAGTGGCTACTTGGAGTCCATGTTATACAGGCTTGGGTTGAGATTAGCCTCACTGACAGAGTCCAAAACATAATTACAAACCCCCATCCCCAAATGATGAGACCTTCTCTAAAGATACTGTGGATTGCAGGGCTGTGTAGAGTAATGGTTACTATAGACATGGTATGTTGTGCTGCATCAATTTTTATGGAAGTTCTTCCACAGAAACTCTATTAACTATTTTCGTCGAAAGTCACATGTTAATAATGTACTGCTAGTTTTTTAAACACTGTGAACTAATTTTTCTGTTTGTGACCATTCATAGTTTGCGGCTGTCACTATGATGTGTGACTGTAGCCCTCTTGATCAAATACAGATGTAGAGTCTGAAGTATCATTTTCAAGCAAAACAGAGTGCTGTTGCAAGCAATTTCATTAATATCAATAATGTTTATACGTACCAGTTCCTCGCAAAACAATTCATAACGAAGCAGTATGAGAGCAAGAGGTCTGCAATCGCAGAGGAGTTTAAACATGCAGAAATTTGGAATCTGTCTTCAACAGTAGCCATAAATTATAATTTGAGCCTGTTTTGAGGATGTCTCTCAGCTGAGCTATACATTTTTAATTATGTTGATGGAATATATTTAAACAAACGTGTGAATTACAAAACCAGAAGTGAACTGGATTTTTGTCTTCAAAGGTGAGAAAGCAGGTCAACATTTATAGAAGTGTTTTTATCATGTCCAAATGTTATTTAGCTGCACTGCTGCTGTCTGTTCAATCTCGACACGGCCATCTTTGTGGAAAGGTGTGCATTGCTTTCACAGCAGGTTCCCCTCCATCCCCTTTCAACCCTCATTGCTCGCTAGCAGCTCAACACAGTCACATTTCACACATAGAGTCCCAACAGTGTTCTAGATTAAACTGCTAACAGAGTAATGGGAAAAAATATCTTATTTGTAATTATAATATTTAAAAACATCAGAATTTTCATTCAGTAGGCAGAATGGTCACTAGGGGCCTGCAAAAAGAGGCTGTATTATAAAATTTATAGTATCTCATCTTGACATGGAAAACTGGTAAGAAGTCCATGGTCAGTGGAGGGTTTTGGCTTCTCCTCTTCATGGCACACATGCCTGAAATGGAGATCCCATCATTAATATGGGCCGCTGGTTCACTGGCTAATGTTTATAAATTGCCCAGCTGTCTCCACCTTGCTAGAAGACGAGGAGCCCTGTTTACCCTTGAAAGCCGGTAACTTTTACATTTCCTGTTGGCGTGCCTCAGCCACGGGCTCCATTATCCGTCATGACTATGCAGACACATGGCCGAGTAATGAGATGCGCAGAGTCAACATGTCCCACCGCCCGAGCCCTGCTGACTGCTTCAAGCCACCACCCTCATTCTCCTATCTCCTGCAGAGACACCCCTAAACATGCACCCGAACACACACATGCAACCCTGCCTCCGTTGAGGACACCCTTAACACATACGCACACGCACACACAAGTCTCCCAGACATGCACACACACACACACACCCCCCCAGAGACTGTTACGCCAAACTCCTCACCAAAGCGTTTTTTTCCACACTGCACTTTCTCAGAGGATCACATGTACTTCCTGAAGTTGGGAGATATTCACCATAAGCTGGATGCTCCGCTAGAGAGGGCACAGTTGGTGACTCCAACCACAGAACCTCGTTTGAAGTTGGGCATTGACGACATAATCGTGTCCTGTTCATTGAGATAGAGGGAGATTTGGTGCTCGGATTATTACTCAATGTTTCTCCTGCTTCAGAATCTCACATTTCTGCTACCATCAGCATGTTTCTGGAGTATTGTCTTATCAAAGTCAAAGGCTATTGAGATTTGCTAAAACTGCACACTTACGGTTTTAGCTCCACAATTTCTAAAGAACGAACCCTACTAGTCAAATATTCACAGCTGCCTGAGATTTAAGTTACCTATCTGATTGTAATCAAGCCTCTCAAGCCTCTGGAATTAGCACTCTTTCAAATAAATGTGCCAAAAAAGTTCTTCAGAGAAGAACCACTTTTGATCCCTAGAAAAACATGAGTTTTAAAGAACCATTTCTGTACATTAAATGTAAGATTTATTTTTATGTATTTTTAAATGTATTTTATGTATTTTTGAACATCTGATCATTTGCAAGTGATGCGAAGCACATCAGTGTACCAATCAGTGTTAGGTTGAATGTTAAAAGTTAACTGCCCTGAGGTCAATCTGTAGCTTAATTTTTGCTCTTTACTGCTAGTCTGAACATTGCACTGTGGTAAAACAGGGGTGCAAAAAGGGACCGTAATATAAAATAAGTGTAAAAAGCGATTTCAGACTGAGGTTTTTTTTTTATGCTTTTGCGTTTAGGCTACAGGTATGGGACTAGCCTTCAAACACAACTTCATTAAGTCTATAGGAAAAAAATAGATTATAAGGGTCCGAAACATAACTCTAATAGCCTGAATCCTAAAACAAATCTGGTTACTCTAAGTACAGTAAGGAGTAAAAGTCAACAGAAAGTTATCTTTGTCCTGTCCAGAGAACTGAAATTCTGTAACTGCCTTAATCCCTTAAACTACAAGGGCCTGTATGTGGGCCCACACTTCAATTCCTTATTCTCACAACTATATTACTTACTTTATTAGTTTCATACTGAATCATTTACAGTCGTTACCATGGGCATCACTGTTTTGAAAAGGGCTGGGGACAAACAAAAGAGCAAAAAAACAAAAAAAAAATATACGTGTGAACAGTGACAGAGATTCACAATTACAGTGCTGTTGTATATACACCTACAGTACAATTATTTTTTTATCAATACAAACAATTACTGATTGCACTATAAGTAAGTAAGAAGCTGAGCTAACACTGCACCAAGAAGCTCCACATTTAATTCCCAGTAGTACATTAAAGAGTCACCAAACAGTACACAAAGCTCAGTCTTTTTACCGTTTGATTACAGAACGCAGAGCCTGTACTTCATTACTGATGATGTTGAGAAGATGAACAGCAGGTGATGAATGTTCTCTGCAGTGCATTTCATTATTGTTTTCACCCACTTCAGAGAAGGAAGAACTCAGTCTGGTGTTGCAGTTTCATTAGTTTTATGTTAGACCGAGTACATCTCTGTCTATTGTGGATCCTTAACAAAATATTCACTATCAAGAAAAATCCCTCTAACAAATTTTCAATTCTACCACATGGGCCTGAATTACAGCTACTTCTAACTTCACGATATGATTGGCTGAGAGGCATTCCTAGTGACCAGCAAAAGCAATATATGTTGTGCTTTGGGTGCTGGCACAGCTAAACCAGCACCAGACCAGCATAAACCAGCCTAGACCAATTTAGACCAGCATAGAATGCATGCTGGTCTCCTGGTTTTGTCAGCAGGGTCCCCTGATTCGCTAAAATGACAAGAAGTCAGGACCAGGAAATACTGAAGAAAACTACACAAAAGAGTGGCTAACTGCTAACAGCCTAAGGTCAGGTAACATTGATATTGCTAAGTTAAGACAAATAAAAACGTCTCATGATATTAATCCTAAAAACAATAAGAACATAACTATTTTCCTCATCTGTAGCGTGTCTGTCTAATGAGCCATGTGAATAACCCTAGGTCTTATTACCCTAGTGTGAATTGACATGTTGGCAAAAGTGCCATCTATTCACTGGAAAATGAGTTTAGAGGAATTCAAAGAAGACTTTGAATTCCATCGCAGAACTCTGAACATTAAAACATAAAATTTACAGAAAACAGTATTTAAGATTTTACACAATAATATAGCTAAAGGCAGTGCATTCACAAGTTTATGTTCTTCTGAATAGTCAATTTTCTAAAAAATATATATATATTTTAACCATGGCTGACTTCTGACTAGTGTCTTAAACCTCTTTTTCTTTAACCATAATGTACCAACCATTAAAACTATTGCATTTTCAGGGTGGAATTCTTGTGGGAAGACTAGGTCATTACATTTTTGTATGTCTCCAAAAGCCGGCCCCCCAGGAGGTCCTGTTCAATCTCCCAATCTGCAACCTAAAGTTACACCCTTGACTAATTGGGCAGTTGACCATATACTTCCCCCTGGAATATGAACACCCAGTTTGATGATTTTTAAGGCAATGAGTGTAACTACATTGTAACAGTTGTATAGGAATTCAAACAACACTGCATGATGCTTTCTTTTTTTGTACATGGTATAACCAGGCTAATCAGGCCTAATCAAGAAACACTTCTGTGCTTCCATGATTCTGTGTGCTGTTTGTACGATTGTTGAATTAGTTCTCTTGAATTTTGATGAAATAATTAGGCAACAACTAAGCGTATCTCCAGCAGTTCCATTAGTAATAGAAACGACCATTAGCGACGTATTTACGTCTAAAATATGTGATCAAAGAGATGAAGGCATCATGTTGTCTGGAGGGATAAGGTTATATTTATTTAAACATTTAAACCATCCATATGATTAATAAGTCAGTGTTGTCTCTAAAATTCCAAGAGCTGCACTACACACCATGTACAAAGAAAATGAAGGTGTAAGTTGGTGTTTTGTCCAAATGGCTCCAGAACCTTTTGTAAGGAATGGTTTGTTTGTGCTCCCTATTTTGTCCCCACAACAACAAGTGATGTAGACCACATGGTGCACTTAAAAAAAGTAAATGATGCCTGTGGAACTTAGGGGATAATAAGTCTCAAGATGAGTAACTGAATAATAAGCCTCAAGTTTAAGGGGTTAAGCTTTATTTGGGTATCTGATATAATGGTGTCTGACAATCAGTGTCTTTATCAAAATCTGTGTGATCTTTCTTTGGACATACAGGGAACTGATGACCCCTAGATTCTTCTACACCCATAAACACATCAGGCCAGCTCTTATAAAGCGCTCTGGTGCTGGTATCTGCCCGTCTGCATGTGAAAGCATGAAAGGGGCATGAGCCCAACTTCAGCTTGGCCGGCTGCATCACAGTCATGCTTTCCTGCTTTCTCCTCAACCGCACCGCATCTGTTCCGTCTCCAGAAAGGGGAAATCAAACTTGTGCGTCTTCCAAAACAAATAACTTCATAGGTGGAGCGGGATAGGGAGTTTGGAGTGTGTGGAGCAGGCTTTCCGTAACTGCACTCGCCGCTCCGCTGCCTCCAGCTCTCCCAGCAGCTCAGCTGTCTGCCCCGCCGCGCCTGCCTGCTAATTAAACATCCACGCCATCAGGCAGCCAGCTGCCGGGCCTCCCTCGAGGATGCCAATTAAGTCAGCAAAACATTTAGACTACAAAACTGTACAAGGGGAGCCGTCGTAGTACAGCAATCATTTGCACAAGTCTCTTGAGGCCCCCGCACTGACCTCCCCGGCGGCCCCCCATCTGCGAGGTACTCAGGGAAATACCACCTATACGCTCACCGCGCTCTCCCAAGGCCCAGACTTATGATCAGGAGTATATTAACATTAGATCAAAGTAATAATTATGTAATGGCAAGACTAGACACAAACATTACCAGTCAGAGGCCCATGAATAATTCATCGCTGTTGCAAAGAGTGTATAAATAATTAATGGACAATGTAAACTGCTACTGGTTCAATTAGCAGTGGATGTTCAACACCTGTACTTAAGTCTGACAAATGGCAGAAGAAAACACTAAGCATGCAACACACTGGTGTAGTGATTCACTAATAGGAAAATACTTCAACTGTGAATTTATGATTGCATCCAGTCCCTCTCTGCCTTTTCCAGAAATTATTTCTCTGTCAGAAGCTGTACTGCACATTTAATCTAGAAGTTTTATGCCGAAACAAATGAATCACTTATTTTTATAACAGGGAGTAGCTGCTGCTTGGGCCCCTGAAAGTGTTTGCAGAACATATTGCACAATTAAAGCCTAAACGAAGTGTGATTATTCTAGTCAGCCACGACTGTTAAAGAGGAATTTCACAGATTTTGGGTACTGTTTTGCTGTACAATGTGTTGCATGTAATTATTGACTGTGAATGTATTTTAAAATACATTTTAGGCCAAAACCATATTGCAAATCTGCCGTAGCACAGTGTCTCAGACATCAGGTGACGTTTTCATAACTATTCTGTGAGGTGCCTTTCAGAGGCATTCAGATGTCTGGTTCCTATCAGCACCACTATGAACATTTCTGACATTGTAAAAGTTTCTCTAGGACAGAGCAGAAATTTTGAATAATTGGTGGAATTGTCCTTCAAATCAGTTAAATACACTATTGAAAATAAAATGCCAAGAAGATTCTTAGGAATTATGCCGTGTTCAGATGAGGTGTGTGAGTGTGATGGAGCATTTTCAATTTTAAAGTGACTCCACATAATATAAAAGCTCTATATGTACCAAAAATCTGAATCAAGAACCATTTAGGAGTAGTTATTTCTTAAGAGTGTAGATCTAAGGTACATACCAGTCAGCAGGTGAATGAATTCCCAACTAACTTAGTCATACGTTCTAATAATAATAATGCTATAAAACGCAAAAATAACATTAGCATACACGACCCACAGACAGATTTCCTGAAACCAAACATGTTTTCAGTGCCTTCGGTTTCACTCAGGCAACATTTCCCTCTTATCACACCTCGTGTTCTCCAATCATGTGCAAACCTCCTCAGTCTCAGCCATGGGGCTGAAAGACAGAGTGACAGTGCGACTAGCTAATTAAGACAGGATATGTAAACGATCGCCTCATCTCCATCCCAGACCCCCCTGCTCCTGCTCTGGGCTCCTCTATCAGCGCTGATTAGCCGCGATTCATTTGGAAGTTAAACGAAGTTACCGCGTGTAATCAGTGTCTCTTTTGAAAGATTGTCCATTATGTCAATACTAACTCTGTTTGGATTCCTTTAAGACAACATTGCCTCCAAGAGAGAGTTAGACAAGATGTCAGTGACAGAACAAAATGAGGGAGAGGAAGAGATGGAGTGAGAGAGAGAAAGAAGGGGGAGTGCAGTTTATGAATGGATGAGTGGGTTGTTGTGACATAGTAATTAGTCTTATTATGGAGGTAGGAGAGGTAATAGCTTTTCTGCACTGTATGCCATTAATTTAGTTACATTACATTTTCCTATTTAAGGCCCCAAGAAAAGTTAGGGGTTCTATTAAAACAGAAAAGGGGTTGAAAGTAACTAATTTCACCTTAAATGCATTAATTAAGGGTTTTAAACAAACAAACAAAAAAAAATCTGATTCCACTCTGTGTCCATGCATTTTGTTGGAAACTTATTCTGCTTTCATGACAACTGGAGACATGGACATTTTCCAACATCCCACCTAAAAGCGTTCCCACCTGCAACTTTAGCTATTTGAGTTCTGGAAAAAAAAGGACGCTCAGAGTGAACTAGCACTTGTTAAGTGTATGTGTGCATAAAACGCTCTTAAAAAGCATTTATATTGGAATTAAAGAGTTGTTTGGTTAATGCTTCATTTGTTTTAAAAGTGAATGGGCTATTCATCTTTAATATAGCACCGAAAATGTACACAAAAGCATGCAGCTTTATCAAAATGTTGCAGAGAATGGCTGAGCCTCACAATTATCCACAAACAAATAGCACATGATGCACAAATCGAAACTCAAAAGTCTGTTCAAAAGGTTTAAAACACTGTTGAATCTGATTCTATGGCCACTTCCATGTTAAAATGATGTCACAGAACAACAACTCTGAGAACTTTTGAGTAGGACTTATGAGTCAGAGGGACATTCAAATAGATTTTTCCCATTTGGAGATTGGAAACTTCATGATGGTCATGAATGCAGCATTATACTGTATATCATTTTAGAAGGACAAGGACAGACTTATGCTGCATTCATGACCAAGTGAGAACTTGCAAGTTGAAAAATCCTTATGAACCTCCCTCCATCTCGCAGTTCTCACTCAGAAAGCCAGAGTTTCTCAAGCACTCCAACCCCTCCGAGCTACTAATCCATAACGTCATTTCAACATGGCGGCACCCACAGAGCAAGAATTAGTGGTACGTTCCTGCTTGTTGCACGTTTCGGATTTCTGTGTATCATATTTCATCTGTTTGTGTACTATGTTGAGAAATGGATGAGGATATGTGGATAATTTTGAGGTAAAGCTGTTGTTTAATTGAACTGTGTGCTTTTGTGTCATTTTCAGTGCTATATTAAAGGTAGATTGCCATAGCCTACATGTATAAATGAATAAAAGAGCACTAACCAAACAGCTTTTTAATTCAAATATTTTCAGGAGCTTTTTTGTTTGTGTATAGCAGCCAAACAAGTGCTAGCTTACTCTGAGCATCCATTTTTTCTGACCTCAAATAGCTAAAGTTGCATGTACGGTTTTAAGTGGGAAGTAGGCGTTTCTGAATAGAAAAATTCTGAGCCCCCAGTTTTCATGACTGCAACGTTACCAATTAAAGCCACAATAAGTTCACCCATGAAAATGTTATCTAATACTGAGGTCAAGGGATCATGCTAGAGGCCTGTGATATCTGCCATTTTTGTTAGAAAATTGATTATTGATGAGAACACTGATGTCCCACTCTGGCTCTGGCTGAACTCATGGGAAACCTGGTGATGGGACAGTCCAACAATCCATCAAACTAGATTTGGTTCTGCTAACACAGGAATAGCTTGCTTATACGAACTGAGCTTATTCAACTCAGCCGCCACTCCTACATCAGTGAAATACAGCTGAGGTGCATGATTAGTGCGTTAATGAAATTCTGAAGAATTTGAGAAACTAATATAACAAAGAAAATACTGGAAGTATCTTTATTTACCAAATATTGGGTTTGGCTCAGTGCCTCAAATAAAATTCTCCCCTATTATCATGTCCAGTGTTCTATAACTGGACCTATATCCATGTAAACTGGTGTTAAAGGTCAGACAAAATATTTTAGCTGTACAGAGGTCTCTTGTACCAGAACATATCAAGCAATAACAGAAAATTCTCTCAATTCTCTTTCGATATTATTTTTAAATGGGTCGATGTGTTGGTGGCGTTTTCTGCATATTTTTGGATACATTTCAAATCAGAATTCTGAGTAATATCTTAATAATCCTTCCTAAACACTCTTTTGTTCTCCCATATTGTGGCTGTATCTGATGACCTCACCGCTCTGACATCGGGGGCCGAATGGCACTTTGGAGATGACGGCCGCTTTGTTAACAGCATGAACATCATCTCCATTTTATGCTTTTTAGAATGATCACTTCCAGCCAGTGTAATTGGGCAAGGCTGTCGCCGAGGAGTGGGGAGAGGTCAGCTAATTTAATGAACTGTGTGTAGGTCAGAGGAAATGAAAGAGAACTCATTCTGAAACAGAGCATGGAGAGAAGCCACTCAGCATGACAATATGTACAAATTAAACACGGAGTGACAGGGAGTGTTTCTGACCTCAAACAACTACAAATAGGAGAGGAGTAGGAAATGGTATGTGTTGAAGAAACACCGTCTAAAACAATACTCTATCCACACTCTTTCTCTGTCTACATCAATATTTCTGCGTATGGATATGTAAAGGATATAGACAGAGCATTGTTTGGCTGTTTCACCTACTGGCCCTGAGTGTGTATATGTGCATCAAGGGCTTAGAACAATAAGGTTCCATCTGACATTTTTGTCGAATTTGAGTTTTGCACATAATGAAAAGCATTTAGTGCTGATTATTGTTGCTGTGGTATTTTTTAAAGCCCCAGGGAACCGAAATCCATGTTTTCTTACTAAGTAGGTTAATCTTGCTCTTGTAGGCACACAATATACGTGAACAAAGCATGTCCTGTGAATAACTTTCCAGTGCGCAATAAATGACCGAAATATTTCACCAAAATGTTCCTCTCTTGATATAAACTGGGAAGTTTCTTATCTTGAGAATTGCTTACATAAGCACTCCCCTCACCAATCACAAGGCAGACGTGGATGTCCTGCCCACACAGCTTTAACAAAACAGTCCAATCTTACCTGCAAAGGGCCAGTGTGGCCACAGGTTTTCATCCTAAATAAACAGGAGTTCACCTGATTCCACTTGTTTAGCCGCTTGAACTCAGCCGTCAAATAATTGATCAAGTGAGTTCCTACTTTGTTGGAATGAAAAAAGAAACGGACGTGCATCTCCTTTGCTAATTTTATTTTTCTGAACTATTCAAACATGGCAAGTGGCCTTTACATTGTGTGAAAATTGTGCTCTAAAATCACTTATAAAACTTATTTACTTTAGATTAAAAATGAAGACCGTTTTGCCTTTTGTAATGTTACCATTTTGGAGAACTTTTTTTGGACTTTTTTTTTTGGCAGTGACACTAAATGTGTATCGCTGTCGTTGAATCAAAACCTTGTATCTCCAAAATGATAACTTTACATGAGAGGGAAAAACTTACTTTACTGTTAATGTAAGTCAATGAAATCAGACTTTTTTCCAAGTAATTTTGGGCCATTTCTTTTAGTCCATTCTTCATGAAATTTACGCACAATTTAAAGGGCAAAAAGCATTTTCAAATTATGCCAAAAGCTGAAAAGTGACAAAAATGGAGATATGAGGTTTTGTTCCGACAGCAGCGATATGTACATGCCAAAGAATGTCTGTATAAATTTTAAACTTAGAAATGCATACGTAGCTTATATTACCGCAACATTTTTAAAAATTCTCTGATGAAAACCTGGAATTGTGCAGTGATGACTTTTGATGCCACTCTTTTTTGTTTGTTTGTTTTTGGGAGCATTGAAAATGAATGGCAGTATCTCCTTACTCGCAATTTTCTTGTCAGTGTTAAATTTCCTACAACCTTATCTTTGTTTTCCAAAAACATCACTGTTGATGGGCGCACGCACACACACTCTGGCACACGCACACACACACGTGTGTGTGTAATGATGAGTTTTATGAATATCCACAAACTGCATCTTGAGTGAAAATCACACAAACTAATGAGATCCTTTCTTTACAATGAGCAACATTAATATATATGTAAA
>JAILXH010085042.1:6252-16779 GCA_023558415.1 Piaractus mesopotamicus | reverse complement strand
AGCTGCCAAGTGTAGTTTTCTAATTTGTTCAATGTAACGTTTGGCCAATAGACACAGTAAGTCATGTTCAGTTTAGCGTGAAAATTAAAAACAGATGTTTTTCTAACATCCTCTACAGAAGTGGGTATATAAATAAGACAGAAGTCCTGTTTGCATCTGAATTGTTTCTTTGAATGTAATTATAATCTTACTTATAGCATAAGAACAAAGTATTGAATCTCTATTCTTTCTTCTACAGTTATTAATGGAATGTTATTTCATTTGAACAGTACTGTTTTTATCTGTCCAGTGTTTTTCATATCTTCCTGTGTGGATATTTTGCAACTAAATGTGTTTTATCAATAAATATAGATCGCTACAATTAATTAGGTGAAAAGATCACACACTGTCCCACCTGAAACAGCAGGCCTCTTCCCTTTTCCTACGATTTCACCTCTTGTCTTGTGAACACACTTATCAGCTTCATTCACAGTGATCCCCTCGGCCATCTCATTCACCTTGTCCATCACAGGTTGGGGATATCTACAATGCAAGCTCACGTTCAAGATCTAAGCCACAGCTGCAATACCCACGTAAAAACATGGTTCTTCAAGGGTCCTTTAGTAAAGACAATGGTTGTATTTAGAACCATTTCATGCTGGTTCTTTGTATGATTCTTTGCATGGTGAAACAGTTCTTCAGATTGATGGGGAATATGTTGTACATGGTTCTATATAGAATCTTTTTGAAAATCGTTCTACATAGCACCGAAAAAAAAGGGGTTCTTCTATTGTTATAAGCTTGACATCAGAACAGCAGAACCCTTTTTGGTGCTACGTAGAGCCACTTTCAAAAAGGTTCTATATAGAACCATACACAACAGCAAAGAATCATTTAAGCATGCAGATGGTTTTATACATAAGTCGTGGTTCTAAATAGAACCATTCCAAAGGTTCTATATAAAATTTCTTTGAAAATGATTCTATATAGTGCCAAAAAGGGATCTATTATTGTTATTAACTTGACATCGGAATAACAGCAAACCCTTTCTACATAGAACCGTATACAACACATTCTCCATCAATGTGAAGAACCATTTCAGCATGCAGAGAACCATTTAAGCACGCAAATGGTTTAATATAGAAGTCATGGTTCTAAATAGGACCATTCCCTATTCTAATGAACCCCTGAAGAACCATCTTTTTGTGTGTAGTTACATTAAGAACACTGTATGTCAAGGTCAGGACAGAGTGCTTACCGACAGCCTAAGAACACATGGTTGGCCCAAACCTTGGACATAGAAAGAAGCCTATCCAGACTAGGGGTCGTGGTCCCTGGTCGGATGGTAGGAAAGACCTCCATGTTGCGGAGGACAAATTCTCGTCTAGCAAGCCACTGCTTATTAGTCTCATTGTGCTCTTTTAAAGACTCCACCCATTGGGCCAGGTGTGGGTTTTGACTAAGGAACTCAGAAACATCTCCTCCACTCCCCTCCGCCATCCCTGAAATAAAAGAGGACAGGACAGGTCAAAACATGACCTGATTTTTGTGCCCTCGTTTTATGCCCCCAAATAAGCCCCCTACGCCGAAATGCTTTTTGTGTTCTCTTCACTGACTCAACTGTTGAGCCGTGGAAAGTGCCTGTTTAGCATGTTTACATGCAAATACTAACAGCACTGCCATCTATTCAACTCACGCCATGACAAAGAGGTGGTTATCTAACTCGTGTTAGATCAAATGTGGCTCCTGGAATATCTCTGCCTGGTTGTGCAGTTAGCTAGCCGGTTATTTCCAGCTAAAACGCCATATACATCTACATAGCGCTCTTATAGCACTGTAACAGTAATTAGCCGATGCTAGCTAATGCCCTACCTGGTTAACGCTGACCAGCCGTAATAACGTAACTAAGCGTACTTTCAAGCTTCATCCACCAATTTTTACATCTATCTCAGTCGCAGCCCAACCTTTCAAGCCAGGAGTCGTTAGTCACATTTCTCAGCTCGATGTATTTGCAGATGATTGAGCGCTAACTGCGTTAGCACGCTAGCTAAAGTTGGTCATTTCACTTAGAAACGCCTCTCATTATTTAGCTAGTTAGCATGTTTTAACAAACTCAAGGTGAAAAAAAAGACAGCAGAAACGGACTAACGAAGCCACGAAACAGTGAGTAAAGTGAGAACCTTTAAAGAGCTTCTTTTCGCCGATTCCACATAACAGGTTAAGCTTAAGAAGCAGGCAAAACAATATTAAGGAAACCTTGACCTGAAGGACTACATTTCCCTACGTCAGACCCAAGGACTACATTTCCCTACGTCAGACCGAAGGACTACATTTCCCTACGTTAGGCTGAAGAACTGGGCTGAAAGACTACATTTCCCTGCGCTGGACTGAAGGACTACGCTTCCTTGCGTAGCGGCGCTTTTGGCGGTGTTGATGTTAGCTGGTGTAGCTAGTGGTAGCTTAGAGTTTTCATGGATGTTATTGTGTTTTATTAGCTCTAATATTTTAAATAACCATCTGCAGCGATGATCCACGAGTTGCTGCTTGCTTTAAGTGGATATCCTGGTACCATATTCACGTGGAATAAACGGAATGGGTTGCAGGTATTTTATTATTGTTCTGTGCATGTTCTCTAACGTTATCCTAGCTGGAGTATGACACTTAACCTACTGTGGGCACTTTATATTGAATTATTTAGTTCAGTTAAAGATTATAATAAATTTGGAACATTAATGTGAGGTTTTGGCACGTTGCATTTCATTCATTCATACTAAATATGCCAAATAGTGTTCCCTGCTGAAACAAGACCATTAGAACCATTTAGATTAAAACCTGATTATTTTGCTTTCTAATGAGAACTGGCTTCATGATTACCACTAGAGACTACTAGTTTCCTATAGGACATCTTTAGATCCCCTTAGGAAATGATCAAATGCATCTGGACTCAGTCCCAGAGCACCTGTTAAACCGTTAGACTCATCTACACTGTGATATTAACCCATCAGGAAAACACAGAATACCATTAGTGACTATTGAACACCACCAGAAACCTAAAATGGTTTCTATGTTTTTTTTTCAGTGGGGATGTGAATAATAAAATGATCATGTTTTTATAGTAGGTTATTTTATGTAATAAAAAATATAATTTTTATTGTAACTGTGACTGTTCAAAACGAACTTGGGAACATCTACGCTTTTGGTCTTAAATGTCTGAGCGGTGATGTTTTACACAGTGAAATATATCAATATTTTAGCATTGCCACTGAAGAAGAAGCGTGGTTCTCTACCTTCTTCTGTAATGTTCTACATAGGTCATGAAATAGTGCCTTAAACTTGTGATTTCCATCTCCAGTCCTGTAGTTCGTGCCAAAGTGCCATCAGCTAATATCAGTATTACCTCAGGAAAGACCTCCATGTTGCTTATTAGTCTCATTGTGCTCCTTTAAAGACTTCACTCATTGTGCCAGGTGGGGTTTTGACTCAGAAACATCTCCTCCACTCCCCTCCGCCGTCCCTGAAATAAAACAGGACAGGACCAGAGCTCATTCAAAACATGACCTGATTTTTGTGGCTTCATGTTATGCCCCAAAACAAGCCCCCAGTATCCAGTATTTTTCTTGTGAACGATGATACTGATATATAAACATTTATATGCTCTACAAATTGTAACTACATCTTTCTGGATAAGAATATATAACTAATATACCATTTACTTCTGTAGATGTTAAATGATTTAAAAAAAAGTGGTGAAATAAATACAGTTCAGGCATTTTAGCACAGTAACTGAGAATTTAATGCTTAAACATTCTTCTTATCCAAAGTACAATAAAAATGTCATCAAGTACGGTTTGAAATCAGTCATTATTTTTTAAGCAGTTATCTGTAGATACCAATATGTTTCCAAAATCAATTTGCATTCTTAGACCTCGTACCTGAAATCCTTTTGGAACTGAATCAGATGTGTTAGAGCAGGTTTGCATGGACCCCCGCACTGCAGGTGGGCTACAGAACTAAGGGTGAGAAGCTGTGTGCCCATCAGTGAGTCATTTTGGGATTCAGCTTGAGTGTTTGTTGCAGGTGTCCCAGGACCTGCCGTTTCTCCATCCGAGTGAAACCAGTGTCCTGAACCGGCTGTGTAAAATGGGCACCGACTACATGCGCTTCACCGAGTTCATAGAGCAGCACACGGGCCACGTCCACCAACAGGTACGAGTAATATTATTCTGAAAACTACTCAATGTGGACATGTCAGGTTTTTGGTGTTTTATTCATTGTTCATCATCTGTAATACTCTGTCTGGTCACTCAGGAGCACTACTCCAACCAGCCGAGCCAAACCGGACTTCATGGGATATACCTGCGGGCTTTCTGCACCGGCCTGCACTCCATGTTGCAGCCTTATAGACAAGCCTTGCTGGACCTTGAGCAAGAGGTTTGACATCAGTGGTTCATCTTTAATACCAGTATCATGTTCAGGATTGATACTCAGTCTCTTGAAAAATTTCTTCTTGCAGTTTCTCGGCGATCCACATCTCTCCATTTCACATGTAAACTACATGCTGGAACAGGTGAGAATTCAGTCTGATGTAATTGCTCAGACTTATTAAACTTGCCATATGATGCTATAATTTGTTATACATTACTATGGAATCACCATTCAAAGGTTTGGAATCACTGTTTTGAATAATATAAGACTAGATTTGTTGCATATACAAGTGCATGCATAAAATTATTCTAATATGATGCTAATACTTTATAGGTTTCCAACAATTAATAGGGAGCTGTAAAAAATGAAGAAATTACAATGATGAATGGAGCTGTAGAATAATTTATGATAAGTTCTATAGCTTTGAGAATGAACTTATAATAAAATTAATATCCAAAATGCATCATATTAAAAAATATGGTCAAATTTCACAAATCAAATAGTAACATCATAATTTTGCTACGAAATGAGTAAAAATAAATAATTAAAGTTTATTATTTATTTATTTTTTCCACTTCATAATGTCTTGTTGTTCACAACATACTTTGGATTGTGAATAAACTGCCAGTTTATGTTTTGGTGTCTGGTTTATAACATTTTAATCTATACTGTATAAGTTACTATTTAATATGTGATTCCAAACCTACAAACTACAAACAGTCGTGTAGATCTGATGAGTGACTGTCCGTCTCATTGTCCTTCCTGCTGATCAGTTTCAGTTGCTCTTCCCATCTGTGATGGTTGTCGTGGAGACCATCAAATCTCAAAAGGTAAGTGACTTGGTGGTGGATTAGTAAGTGATTAACTCTGCAGTAGTGATTTGTAAATGTGGGTTGAAAGAACGTTTCTTGTCCTGATCAGATTCATGGCTGCCAGATCCTGGAGACTGTTTACAAGCACAGCTGTGGAGGACTGCCCCCTGTCCGGATGGCCTTAGAAAAGTGAGCTCCGATTTGAAACAGCCAAAGCATCATGTTATATGCTGCATACAGTACTTTATTTATTAATAATATGAATATGAGGATGCAAGATGCAGTGTGTTAGCAGTCGGTTGTTAATAAACTCAATAAACTCAATCTTGACTTTCACACTGACACTGAGGCACTGACATTGTTATAGTAGGCCTGGGACAATAAGAGATTTTGAAAAATGAATACATCAGGACAATTATTGATAAATATTGATATGATCATTACTTAAAACCAAAAAATGCATGTCAAAAGAATGGGACTATTAATACTAATGCAGTCTTACAAAAAGGGTTCCTTGTAATGCTCAGTAATGCTTGACTGAAGCAGAGCCGCCGTTAGTCCTGGGTAGCTTCCATGTTCCCAAGTGTTTATGTAATAACAAAAACACACTGGATATAAAGGTTCAAAGCGTGCATTAAAAATGGCATCTACTGTTCTTATTTATAAAAATTGACTCAACGTGAAGACCTCATGACGGCTGAGCATAAATCTACATGATGAAAACTGCATGCATTTTGGCTCACAGGGCAACTCGCTGTTATTTGTGTAAATGGAAAAAAAAATGTGTAAATAAAACCTGGACTGGAGTTTCAGCTCATGGATCAGAGTGCAAAACATTTTTTTTATCTTTCGATTTTATCTATCAAATTCATGACTTTCATGTTAGTGACCATTAACAGTCATCATTATTAATAAATGTGTAAGTGGTCCAAACCTTAGATTTTAGTTGTACTGTTGATAAAATACTCATCGTGCTTCCGTACCTTGTGCTTCATTAGTGGCCACTTTCTGAGCTCCATCTACCTTAAAGGTCCACTGTATAGGCGTGTATTACAGACTGTACAAACTTAAAAAAGATGGTTCTTCAACCATTTTTCAGTAAAGAAAATGGTTCTATGTAGAAGCATGAACAGGCATGATTAAAGGGTTCTTTGCATTGTGAAAGGGTTCTTCAGATTGTTGAAGAATGTGCTGCGGATGGTTCTATATAGAACCTTTTTGAAAAGAGTTCTGTATAGCACCAAAAAGGGTTCTTCTGTTGTTACAGGATTGAGATCATAAGAATAGAAGAACCCTTTATATAGAACCATCTACAGCACCTTCTCCCAACAATCTGAAGAACGCTTTAATCATATTTAAAGAACCTTTTGCATGATTAAAGGGTTTCTTTTCATTTTCTTTACTAAAGAACCCATGAAGAACCATCATTTTTTAAGAGTGTAGCCCTTCTGTTTGCACAGTTTGTCAGCGTTCCTCTATTTATCATTGGTCAGTTTCTGCCTATAGGACTGCCGTTGTCCAGATATTATGTGGATAGTGGATCAAATTAACCAGCTAAGAGCGGCTCCATGGTCAGAAACTGACCACTGATGAGGGACCAGAGCAGAGATAACCAAAATCCTGGACTTTGTAACCAATGGTACAACTCTAGGATTATGACATAAACAGTTAACTGGTAGTGATTACAAAACCAAGGGAAAAAAATGGATTCAAGGTCCAGATTTGAAAACCACTGAGCTACAGGATGGAGGAGCTACAAGGGGTTTCTAAAAAAGTGGCCAGTGTAATTTGTTACATCTCTGATTAAATGTAGATTTACTGTTATTGTGGTTCATTTTGCTTGAGTAGGATTCTTGCTGTGTGCCATGGTGTGATGTATAAGCAACTGGCCGCATGGATGCTTCATGGGCTTCTGCTGGACCAGAGTGAAGAGTTCTTTGTGAAGCAGGGCCCCAGCGCAGGAGGAGCTGCAGCAGCGCAGGAGGAAGAGGAGGAGGACCTGGGCATCGGAGGCCTGAGTGGGAAACAACTCAGAGAGCTCCAAGACCTGGTGAGCAGGAAACCTCTTTAAAGGGGTCATATCATGGAAAACTGTTTTTTTTTTTTGTTTGTTTGTTTTTTTATAAAATGTCTAATCTAGTAGGTAAACATTATCCCAAAACGTAAGTATATGGAAACTTAGCTGCAAAAACAGCTTGAATTTATTGTTTTTGTGATGTCACAAAAACCAACACATTTACATATATCCACCTTTTCAGCCAAGAGTTAAGCCCCACCCCTTTGTGAAGTGCTTCAGCTCAGACTGTTTTTTAAATGAGGCACGATACAGGGCAGCCAGTCAGAGCAGAGCTCATTTACATATATCTGTCCTAAAGGCACAGTAATTAAAACAGCCTGTTTAATTCTAGGGCATGAAGAGAGAATAGTCACGTCAAAATGAAGTCTGGCTTCCTTTGGTTATAAAACCACACAAATGTCAAAAGGTTTAAGGAAAATGTTGGATATGGGCCCTTTAATTTCTTGCTGTACTTCATTTCTCATGAGAACATTTGTCCTTGACATGAAGGTGTTTCCATAACATCACTCTTGAAATGTGAAAGCTCACTTACTCAGCATAATCTGAACCCAGAACATCTTCCCTCAGGCTGCAGCATAAGTTTAATTCATCAGGCTTGGCTGGATTTGCGCTCATTGTTGGTGAAAATGACCGGAAATGCCCTGATTGTTTTAGAATTTTGACCACTTGTGTTTGTTCTGGAGGAACTAGAGGTTATTGCAACCTCATGCACGGGTCACATTGAAGAGACAGATCGTCTCGTGGCTCCAGGGCAGTTCAACATTAGTTTTGAATCTTGAGTCTCCTACAGAGATTATTTTGTACATTTAAAGCCCATGACCTCCTAAAAATCCCTGCTCCTGAAAGATGATTTATTGAAATTTATTGTTATATTAAGATGTCAGGAAATGGAAACACACCTCCAGCCCATGCAGCACACTTCATTAACAGAATATGTCATGTTCATTGCCTCGGTTTGTGTTTGTGCTGTAATTTCATTGATTTTACAAGTACAAAGGTGTACAAATAAGTTAAAGAATCATGCCACATTCTTACAACTGTCTTATGAGAAATAGTAGATATGGACTATAAGCTTTTTACAGTATAAACAAAACTATAATTTGTTGTTTCTCATTATTATTTGAAATGTTTATTCATTTTCCATTGTATGTTTTTCCCCCTTGCAGAGACTGATTGAGGAGGAGAACATGCTTGCTCCTTCACTCCAGCAGTTCTCCTTGCGTGTTGAGATGCTTCCATCATACATTCCCGTCCGAGTGGCTGAAAAAATCCTCTTTGTTGGAGAATCAGTTCAGATGTTTGAGAACCACAACCAGAGTCCATCCAGAGCTGGTAAGAATGCAGATTGAAGGAACTACAGTCATATGTAAAGGTTTGATCATCCCTGGTCAAATGACATGTTTTCTAAGTGAAAGTATGTTAACACACCCTCTACGGAGAACACGCTTAAATATGGCATTTTCTGCCAGTTTTAGTGCACAGTTTCTGTTTATTTGCTGAGTTTAAACATATTGGAGAAAAATAAAGCCTTAAATGTAAAATGTGCTATAACTTTTGTAGCCACAGTGTATGTATATATATTTTCGGGTGGGTGTCAAACTCAACCACTAAAGGGGCCATATTTAAAAATCTCAACGAATCTGTGGGCTGGAAAGAAAAAAAAAAAATTATTTCATTTTTAATTAATGTTGTGCTGTAAACCAAACTGGGCATTGTTTATTCAAAATACCCAAAAACCTCAGCAGTAAAATATAGGCACTTGAAATAGTAGTTAGGTAGTAGTCCTTGAAATATTACATGAATACTTGAAAAATTCAAAATTTCGGCCTTGTAAACCTACCTATTTGCTTGAATTAGACACCTGACATCCTTTCTTTGCTCCAAGTTCATTAAGACTTGGGCTCAGTTTCTGAGCTGCTGAGCTGACGTTAAGTGTTTATACTGGTTAAACTGAGGCTGAATTGCATTTGGTGATATGAATCGTGTAGAGTTGTGCAGAACTGAGGTGCAACCGCTGTCCCATAGATTGTTGTAGGGGTAGGAGAGTCGGAGCACGTTACGTTGCAGTGCATGCTGGGGACTGTAGTGCAGCGCATTGTGAAATGAGCTAATATTTGAAAATTAAAACACTTTTGTGGGCCAGATAGGATTGTGCCTTGTGTTTGACACATGAGCTGTAGAGGATGCGTTTTTTTCGATTAGAAAATCAATAAAACGTGTAATTTTACCAGGGCTGCCCAAACTATAGCATGTATTAATGAACAGTGTTTTTCTGTTATCGTTAACTGGAGCCGCAGAAAAGTTAAAAATAGCACACTACATGTCTTAATTGTTTTAATATCAAAATTACTGTTTGAAAGAATGCAACTTTGAATTTGCAAAACCTTCAGTTTTACTTATTTCTTATATTATTCAACGTTGTGTTCATGGGTTTTCAGTGGAGAAATCTAACACAATAACAGAACTTGTGAACTGGCAGTCTAGAACACAGTTTCAGCTTCGAGTCCAAAAAATGGATGTGCTGGTCTTCTTGGCAAAATAAAAGGCCTGTAGATTCATTTATAGAAAATGATCGCAGTTAAATTGCAATCGCGATATTCATCATAAAAAATGCAATTAGATATTTTCCCTAAATTGTTCAGCTCTATTGCACAGTGAACTGACTGTGATCATCTTTGTTAATATCTGTTCCTACATGCCTGTTACAGGCTCCATACTGAAACACCAAGAGGACCTGTTTGCTGCAGAGCTCCACAGACTCAAACAACAGCCACTTTTCAGCCTGGTGGACTTTGAGAATGTAATAGATGGCATACGAAGCACAGTTGCCGAGGTTGGCTATGAGGCACATTGTGTGTTTTGGGTGCTGTTTCTAAATGCTCACATGACTAGATGTTTAACCTCATGAACTTTTCTTTTCCAATAATAGCATCTCTGGACTTTGATGGTTGAGGAATCTGACCTTTTGGGACAATTGAAGGTAAACAAGGAGATGTATTGTAAATGTGGTTTTAAAAAAACTGAAAGTATTATTTAATAAGAGTCTTTTTTTTCTCTTAATAGATCATAAAAGATTTTTATTTGTTGGGACGTGGTGAACTGTACCAAGTCTTCATTGATCTTGCTCAGCATATGCTTAAAACTCCACCGTCAGCTGTGACAGAACATGGTATTAATCAGCTCCTGTTATATTCAAAGCAAAAACTTAAAGAAAGTAAAAATAACTAAGAAATA
>JAILXH010084992.1:3681-16174 GCA_023558415.1 Piaractus mesopotamicus | reverse complement strand
ATATATATATATATATATATATATATATATATATATGTATATATATATAGTTTTAAACTATTTTCTTGGCTGCCTTAGACTTCTGCACAGTACTGTCTCTACTGAAGACACAGCGTCAACCACAGCCTTACCTCATAATACTAATGAATATGATTATGTGTTTTCCTCCAATTACAGCTACACAGATATCATGTTTGTCACCATTCCCTCCAAGAACATGCTGGAGTTCAACCTCACCAATGAAAAACTGATTCTCTTCTCAGCCAAAGCTCCTCAAGTGAAGACCATGATTGACTACTTCATCACAGAGTTGAAGAAGGTTAGCTTTCTCTGCACAAATGCAGTGAGTTTGGAAGTGATCTTTGTGGAGTTTTGTAGTAATTGTGTTCTCTTTTGCTCTAGGACTCAGACTATGTGGTTGCTGTGCGTAATTACATTACAGATGATAGAACGCTGCTGAGTTTCCACAAAGGAGACATTATACGCTTGCAGAAAATGGAGGGCCTGGAGGAAGGTGAGGCTGTTTATGACCAAGTCTCGCACACACCCTAAGGAGCGCACACTTCAGCAGTATTTGGGAAGCCAAGGTCTTATCTAAATGCGTCATCAAAATGATTTAAAGATTTGAAGCTGAGAATAAAAATTACTAGTTATTCAGCATGGACGTCATACTGTGATAGCATGGGCGTCATATTGTGAAAGCAGTATGATGTAGTTGACTGTAATGTTTATCAAGCTACTGACAGTCTTAAGATTACTTGCTAAGTAGAATATTGAAGTGTTGGTCCACAGACCTTATAGGTAAACTGCAAGATGTGATATTGTGATATTGTGTGGTGGGGGTGGGCAGTATGGCGATATTTCTTGTTATCGTGATAAATAATGTCACAATATGCTTTTCTGAGCTCATTGTGGATATTAGCAGTACCTAAAGAACACTGACCAGTTGTGTTTGTTTTATTATAAAGAGCATAATTAGGCCTGGTTAGCTGAACTGAGTGCACTACAGTGTGTGAAATATAGAATAAAAATCATTATGTAGATTGTATAGTCAAATTGGGGACCAAAGTGCTGCAGAGATTAGCATTTACCCTTATCTACTGCTGACACGTGGTATAGATGGTGTTTTTAAATGTGACACTATAGGTTCTTGTTTGTCAGCTCCAAATGATCAAACCTCAAATATAAATAAAATATATATATAGATAAACAAAATACGTTACATCTTGTGAAAATGTCCTGAATTACCACAATATTATATTTCTGCCATATTGCCCACCCCTACTGTGTGGTTTATGTATATTTACCATAATGTTGACTGCTAGCTCCTGTGGCTGTTCCGCAGGCCAGTGCTATGGTTGCATTGTGAAAAAGAAGGTCATGCTTCTTGAAGAGTTAAAGAGAGACACACCTGACTTTGGTGGGTCGGTGTGCACTGAGTGCCTGCATGGAGTGCTGTTGAATCTACTTTTCTGCTTTTTTGCCATTATTTGAATTCTCTATCTCCCTTCTGCTTGAATTGTAGTCTATCTCACATGCTCTTCAGTGTGTTTCCCTCATATTTCATAACAATGTGCCATCTTACGTTCCTACATGATTTCTGTGTGCCAAATTAAGGCTGGAAGTTTGGGGCGGTTCACGGTCGTGCAGGGGTTTTCCCTGTCGAGTTTGTCCAGCCAGTGGCTGCTCCAGACTTCATCAACCTCCCCGTGGACAAGAAAGAGGAGCCCAAGAATAAGCAGGGTCGCGTGGCAGCCTCTGCTGCTCTAGCTGTGGCCGTAGGCTCCACCGCTGCTGCCCACGAGCTGGACCGCTCCATTGAAGTATGTATTTCTGACATAAAAGGACTCCCAGTGTCATTTGATAGCACTTTTTTAGTAGTCAAATTATGACTTAATCTAGATTCTATAATCACTGCCTCTTTACAGTTTCATGAGGCTACAGATCTTTTCCGAGAAACATCTACTTGTAGTAGGATCAGTGAACTCAACCCAAAAATGTTAAATGCCAAATTGAACTTTTGCAGTATTCCAGCAAGATGGTTTTCCAAAAATATTGGACGTGGTACAAATTGCATCTAATAGCTTCTGTAGGGCTTTACTTAGCATTAAAAAAGGATTTATTAATAACATATTAGTGTCTCTCCCCTCTAGGTGGCCTCACCAGTCAGTGAGTATACAGAGGCCCATCAAGACTACAGTAACATGGAGATTGATGAAAGGATTCTGCACGACAGCCAATACAACATGGTGGAGTTTGCCAAAAAATATTTCAGAGATGCTCAGAGAAAGACCAGGTCAGTCAGCTACTTTATATAGATCATACAGTGTGACTATTATAGTGGGTGGAGTGGGCTGTCATGAACCATGAGAAACAGTTATACTTCAATAACAGACATCCTGTCTCTTGGCGTATTTCACAGTGATTCTTATAAGCAGAAATCAAAGAAAGGAAAAGAAGCCAAGAACCCAGCAGATATGGTGAAATTTTCTAAGGTACACAATAAAGATGCAGTTGATGTAATTTATTGCAGTATTTCAATAACATTAAGTACCTTTTGTAGGCTGTAATTAAAAAATCCCATACCAGAGTTATTCTGTTATTACATGGCATTGATTGTATTTGGTGTTTTGAAAAGTCTCCTATCCAGCAGTCCTTGATTGAGTTCACAGATGAAAATATGAACAAAGTGGCTGCAGACATTTTTCTGGGTAAGTGTCAGACTCATAGTTTGTTGTTTTAAACATCATTGCAATTATGAACTAAACTCCAGTACTTGAATATTACATTAATAAGACATCACTTTCCAAGCGAAATGAATAAAAACAAATCTCATTATTTATAAAAACAAAAGAGAAGAGGCGTAACAATCTAAGCCCTGTAATTGGGTGATCATGTGTTCGATCCCCAGTGATGCCACAGCCATCTATGGGCAGAAGTCCCAAAGAGCATAATTGGTCTCTCTCTCAGGGTAGGTAGGATGGTCCTCCCTATATCACTTAGCATTGCAGGCCTTTGTTAACTGACATATCAGAACTGTCTGTTTGCTTTCTCCTTCAGGCACTTTCAGCTGTTCAATGGTGCTGCATTAGTGGCAGTTTGAAAAGATGCTGTGGTGTTTTTGGATTGGGAAAGTCTTACCAGTCTGTCCACAGTTGTGTCTGCTAGGCGATAGACAGACTGTGACAAATTTAACCAAGGGCAAATACCTGGTATTGGCTGCAATAATTTTGAGACACTAGAAATCGTCTAAAATGCCTGACCTGAAAGAATGGTAGAACTACCTCTTATGAAAGTTTGTTAGCTAGGGTATCTGATCAACATGGAAAAGATTCCTGGTGTACATTTCTGATGTAATATGTCATTGGATGTTTCATTTGAATGTATTTCTCTTTACACCTGCGTTACTTGTCACGTGATCATGTTTTTTTTTGTTCCTTCTTTTTTGGCATCTAATGCTTGGGACTGTATTGCTGTCTAAGGGAAATGTGAAAATAAAAACTACATTTACATTTATAGCATTTAGCAGATGCTCTTATCCAGAGCGACTTACAAAAAGTGATTTGTTGTCTGCCTAGAGAAAGTATCTTTGCTAGTTACAAATAGTTTAGCGAGAAATGTAGTCCTAAGTTCAGACATTGCTAGAAACAAAAGCCCATGTTGATACATAGAGAAAAGAAACAGAGTTAAACATAGCGCAATACAATACATTTCAATAAGTGCAGTACAATATGTTACAATAAATACTTAACTTAGTGCTCACTTAAGTGCTGTAAAAAAGAGATATGTCTTCAGTCTGCGTTTGAAGACTGCAAGAGAGGCAACAACAACAAAAAAAGACACAGTGTTTCACATGATATGGAGGAAGCTTTTTTTAGGCTTTACCATTCCAGTGTTGGTAGTACTATGTGTGACTAGGAGATCCCTAACTAGCATCCCTATCTATTTTTACACATTAATGCATTACAAATCACAAATTAAAAGATCACCTCTTTTTTGCTGTTTAAAATTCAGGGAAAAGACAAATGTATGTGAACTGTCTGTCTGCATCAAACTGATAAGTATCTCATATGTCTTCCTGTCTAAAACTTTTTCTAGCTATAATGAAGTTTATGGGGGACTACCCAATGAAAGGCCAAACTGAGCAAGACATCGTGAGCACTATACTGAGGGTACATGAAAACAAGCCACCCTATTACAAAATAGATTTGTTATCAGTCATTTCTAAAAAGAATTAGGTTCTTCTATAATGTGAGTTATATTTCCTTGGCAGCTGAGTGGCGCATATGGTTTAATGAGGGATGAAGCGTACTGCCAGGTCCTCAAGCAGATCACTGGAAACACCAGTTCCAAAACGTATAAACTCAATTTTCTCTGCTTTTGGAAAAATCTAATGCTTGGACTTTAATCAGTCAGCCTGGCAAAGTGATATTAGAGTTTTGTGTTGTTCAGGGACAGTTGTCAAAGGGGATGGAGGCTCCTTTACATCCTCACTGCATACTATCGCTGCTCAGAAGTACTGAAGCCTTATCTGCTGAAATACCTCCAAGATGTCTGTGCAAGCCCGGGAGTCCACTTTCAAGGTATGATAAACGTTGCAATTGAACAGTTTAAAAATTTCTGTGTAACTACTTGTGTAAACATGAGAAGGTTCTTATTCTTGCCAGGTATTGCCAACGCTTGTGAGCAGAATTTAAGAAAGACATTCCAGTACGGCGGGCGTATTGAGTATACTAACAGCATGGAACTAAAGGCTATGTTGGTAAGTTATTTGTATTTGTATTTGTTCTTTAATCAAGCAATAGGGTTGTTCCTACCCCTGCTTAAATTCTACCTCTCTATGCTCTAGGCTGGTAGGAGCTCCAAACGTCAGCTGTTTCTCCTCCCTGGTGGGATTGAGCGTCATCTGAAAATTAAGACCTGCTCAGTGAGTTTTTACTTTTTCACTAGCTTTGAGAGTTTACGTTATGTTCATTACATTATATTTGAGCTATTTGTACCACCGTTACTGATATATAGGTTGCTTTGGATGCCATTGAAGAGCTGTGCTATGAGATGGGCCTACACAACCAGGAGGCCATGGATGAATATGCCATATTTGTTGTCACAAACAGAGGTGAGAACATATATTTAAGGCTAGATTAAATTATGATTTGGTCCCGTCGTCTCAAATATTTTTCAGATTTTTGCGTCTATCACGTTTTCTCTTTGTGATCACAAAAATGTCAAAACTCAACAGAATATATTTATTTCGGCATGTTCATTCAGTTTATGTCCTTTAGCGTCTAACTGTATTTTCCAAAAGTCTTGAAAAATACAGTTTAGGCTTAGATACGCACATGGCACAACCACATCACGTTACATATGCTGAATGGCCACCTGACTGTATGAGATTGTAGGACATCCCATTCCAAAACAATGGGCAATAATATATACAATATAACAGCCTCAATTCTTGTGTAAAGGGGTTCCACAAGATTTTTGAGTGTCTCTTTGGGAATTTGTGCATTTTCAGTCAAAAGAGCATTTGTGAGGTTCAGGCTCTGTGCAGGCCACTGGAGTTTCTCCACACCCAATTCGTCAGGCTGTGTCTTTATGGACCTTGCTTTGAAAACAGGGGTACAGTCATGCTAGAACAGAAAGGGGCCTTCCCCAAACTGTTGCCACAAGTTGGAAGCATAAAATTGTCTAAAATATCTAAAATGTCTTTGTATGCTGCAGCATTAACGTTACCCTTCACTGGAACTAAGGGGCTGAGCTCAAACCCTGAAAAACAGCCCCAGGCCATTATCTCTCCTCCACCTAACTTTACTGTTGGCATTATGCATTCTGGTAGGTAGTGTTGTACTGGCATCCGCTAAACCCAGATTCATGCATCAGACTGCTGGGCATTGATGCGTGATTCATCACTCCAGAGAATACGTTTCCACTTCTCCAGAATCCAGTGTTAGCTTGTGACCGAAATGCTAACAGCAAAATGCTAAGTGCTAATTACAGCTACTAACGGATAACTCGCTAAAACTGCGTCTGTGAAAATGAAACTAACTCGAGTACATGACTAACAAGCATCATACAGGCCTTAACAACAGTTAATAAAGGATACTTCATTCACGCACACAGCAGCACATGATAAACTGAACGCACAGAGCTCAGAAGGGCCCAGAGTGAAACACTTTCTTCTCTTATACAACCTTATGATGAAAGAGTAAATTACTATTAGAACATGAGTTTGCCATGTGCTGGAAGCTTCTTTGTATTGCTTGTATCTGAGAAGTTCCTGCTTAATTGTGCAGCCAGTTGATGAAATTAAATTAAATGAAGATTAATGTCAACGTTTTTCGACGGGTACCCGTACTACAACTTGGGAACCACTGGTCTACTGCCTTGTGGCAAAGGTGCCATCCTTTGACAGTCCCACGTTTAAAGTCACTGAGCTCTTCAGTATGACCTATTCTCCCACCATTGCTTGTCTATGGAGATTGTATGGCTATGCAGTTGATTTTATACACCCGTTAGCAATGGGTGTGGCTGAAACACCTCTACCCAATAATTAGGTGGGGGTTTCACATACTTTTATCACTGAAAAGCTTGTTTTCTGAGGAATCTAACTAGCATATCCATATATGCCTATTTACTTTTAACTAACGACAACATTCAAACAAATAATGCATGATATCTCACTGGCTAATGCAATTCTGAGGCCCATTCTTAAAACTTTTTCTCAAAATCAGAGTTTTTCTGCATTCAGAAGCAAAAATCTCAGCTTGTAGAATGTCTGCATCCATGAAAATTTAAATGTTCATTCCTAAATAAAGGGTGATTCAAAAAGATTCATTTCAAATTTCAAAAGATTTCAAAATGATTTAGTTCACTTGTAAATCATTACAGAACAATGCAGTAAATTGAAAAAGGTTTAAGTCAGCATAAAGTTTGTTACGTAATTACAAGTGCTCAATCTGAACCTACTCCAACTGTACGGACAACATCAACGCGATAGTCACATTCATCCCATACTCGATTGAGCATGTCGGGTGTCACTGTACTCACGGCTCTTTCAATGAGATTTCGGAGATCATGCAGTGTTGTGGAACCAAAGACTAATGCTCTGAGCCGTTGGAGGTTCACTGCCGACGAGAATCACGTTGCACAGTTATGATGGATTCACTCTTATTGAAGTGGAGAACGCAAAACGCTTTCTGCTCAGGGGTCGCCATCTCCTTGCAGGAGCCATCTTCCAGTGACAGTGACAGTAAGAAACTCTGTAACCACCTCAATTGGTATGTGATTGGTTCCTAGGCTTTTCATGGTTGTTAAAATATGGCACTTTGAAATCGAATGAATCTTTGAATCACCCTGTATATTCTGGATTTTTCAATATATTGCTTATTGCTGGATTTATATACTACTTCTAGGTTATATACTACAAAATGAAATCATTTCATAATAACAGTGGATAGTATTTTTATGATTAAACAATAAAACAATAGATTTCAATAATCTGTAAAATCCTTTCTCTGGAGTGTGTCTTCACATTTGCATATTTAGATGTAATATTTTGCAGAAATTCCAATACAAAACATTACCTGTAATAATGTCACTAATCAACTGGCAAAGATTCACTGTGATATCTGTTGTTTAAAAATTACCCTATTCACTTGTAGTGTCTTGGCTTAATAAAACTTAATGGATTTTTGATAACTGAATGAGCGAATGAAATGTATGTCATTTGATACATAATAGGAATTGATCAGAGGGCAAAAATGAGTTGGTCACTCTCTCAAACTGTAGGTCAGAATGTTCGGCCACTGAACAAAAGAGAATACA
The DNA here is from genome assembly GCA_023558415.1 of Piaractus mesopotamicus. Taxonomy (NCBI): domain Eukaryota; kingdom Metazoa; phylum Chordata; class Actinopteri; order Characiformes; family Serrasalmidae; genus Piaractus; species Piaractus mesopotamicus. Next base: position 8,350 of record JAILXH010084992.1, on the reverse strand, counting down.
TCTTGGATATTGTCACCGAGGCAGAGCCTATTGACAGCAACTACAGTCTGTGGTTTAGAAGAGTGATCTGGAATCAGCCGCTAAAGTTTGACAATGAGCTTGGAGTCTCAGTCCATTACAATCAGGTATGAATATGGTACAAACTACACTCAACTGTAATTTTTTAACAAGTTTTTGCATAGATATTGCAGTAGTAGCAAGGTGTGTGATGCATTGATGTGCTTATTAATTTGTTTTTTCTCACAGACTTGGTAGAATTTATTTTGATGTGTTATGTTTTGCAGGTTGCCCCTGACTATTTAAAAGGACTTCTCAGTGTTGTGCCACAGGGGAAGGCCAGTGAGCAGCAGCTTCAGCAGGTGTCAAAATTGGCTGCCCTGCAACATCGCGCCAAGGACTCCATTTATCTTCCTACCATGTAATTCAGCATTCAGTTGCCTTACATCAGGACTGCACGATCCACAGTGCCAGTGAGGCTAAAGCTTGCCTTTAATTGTAGACAAGCAGGAGTATATCTGATTCAATTTGTTTAATCAATCGGTCTCAATCAATCAAACAACTAATCGTGTGTGCGCACTTTGAAATGAAAACCTGCAACTACGTTGGCCCTTTGTGGGCACAACTGGACTGCCTTACATTACCACACCTTACACAGACCACTGACTCAGGGTCCACTGAGCTGTCCATATTTTTGCTCTAACCTAACTCCTAGTACACCTGTAGCAGCTATTTAGTGTTCCTAAAGGCTTGGTTCAAGTGTACTGGGACGTGAACAATGACATCACGCAAAATTATTTCTCTTTTTTTAATGTCTTTTAATACAGCACATTTTTCATTGTCTTTTAATAATTTACATCAAACAAAACATGTCAAAATATGCTGTAATTAGGCAAGAGACGACAATGGCGGGCTGTTTGAAATGTTTTACCTGCTAGCTGGCTAACGAAATAAGCCAGATAGCTAACATTACTGCTAGGAAGCCGAATCTTACATCTGTATTTATTAGTAGTGTGAGAACACTGATGGATAAAAATGCAGAAGAAGAATACAAAGTCGTGGATTTTTTAGGCTGGAATTCCCCTTTAAGTCTTCCTCTTTTCAATAACCTCTCCCTTCTCTCCACGCCTGTAAGCCGTGAGGTCCAGGACTGCATGCCTCTCCAGCTGTATGGCCAGCAGCGCCCCCAGCAGTGGCTGAACATGGTGACCGAGCACATGCAACAGGTCCAGGCACTCAGCCCCCATCAGGCCAGAGCCCAGTTCCTGGGTGAGGAACTCACAAATCCAGTATATTACTATGGCTTTTGACTTAGAAAACAGTAGCAAGGAAGAGAAAGGCATGAATGTGAATGTTCATGGTGTACCATACTTATGGCCAATGTTTTAAACTATGATTATAGGACTTGTGAGCGCCTTCCCCATGTTTGGCTCCTCATTCTTCTACATACAGAGCAGCAGCAACAGCTCCATTGATTGCCCCTGCATACTGGCTGTCAATCAAAATGGACTGAACTTTCTAAACAAAGAAACACATGTAAGTAAACTGGCAAGATGACATATTCTTTTTATTGTTAAAAAAGAAAATACAGTTGATGAACTAATTACTTGTTCTCCAGGAGCTGATAGTGAAATTCCCCCTGAAAGAGGTGCAGTCCACAAGGACCCAGAGGCCTACGGCTGGCTCCAGTTACCCTTATGTTGAGATAATGCTGGGGGATCTAATGTCTCAGCGCATCACACAGCTGCATTTAGACCAGGTATCATCTGTAGATGTTCATCAAAAATCATTATATTAACTAGAAAAACTTAATCTGAGGTAGGATACTGTGGTCTTTTATAAGCATGAGTTGAATCAGACTGGTGTACTTTCATGTGGACATTGATAAAGCAAGTCTTTTTCAAATGGCTAATTGCCCATGTGGATGTTTTCTGAGTACTGAATGATCCTTGTGTGTGTCACTTTGCAGAGTCTGGAGCTGTGCCGTGTCGTCGCCATGCACATGGAGAACATGCTGTCAGTGCGGGAGAAAAGACTCACTCTTCCTCCCAGCGAGATCACTCTGCTTTAGCATGCCTTCAAAAATACTCACACAATTCAGTACCTCTTCAATAGTGATAACACACTAATTAGAACAGCCAAATTCCAATCTCAGCATAATAGTGGTTAAACTCACTTTAGGGCCAAATCTGTTTTTTTGATTTAAAATGACATCGGGCCTCATTCACCAACTATTGTTAAGAAAAAATTTCTTCTTAAAATCCGGTTACGTGGTTTTTATGAAGATTCTGACATTCACCAATGTTATTTGGGATTTGTTCTTAGGTAAGAACAGAATCTACACCCACTCAGGAGCACAAAGGAGCGAACAATCCTGTGGTCTAAAACACATCATGAATCTGATATAGACTTTTTCTTAGGACCTTTCTCAAGAACAAATTAAAGAAAAACTTATATATTGGTGAATGAGGCCCATTGTCACTACCTCACACGCTGAAGATTTCATTTCCATATGAACATACAGGCTGTGATTTCACGCTGCGACGTATAACAGAAGGTATAAAAAGGCTTTACTATGAATATCTGTGATAATTTTTTTTATTTTCATGTAGGCCATGTTTCTGCTGCTGTCTCTTAAATCATTTGCACTTGTTAAACTGTGGTGTCCAGATGTACATAATGTATTTGTGATTTATGTTCAAATACTGTATGTGTACATAGTTGTTAATATAAAATTTTTACAAACTAGCAAACTGAAAGCTTTTTCTGTGATTTCTACTGTTATATCCCTTTCATATTAAAACATCACTGAAATGTTTTGTTTTGCAAATACAGGATGAAACAGGAGCTTTTTAGGTCAGTTAAGTGTTGATTCATCATAGTCAATTAAAATAACAACATAATTTTTGGAGGCATCATATTTGTGGAGAAATATTTGTTTACTCCTGGAAGCAGTTAATGGTAACACTGGTATTTGGTTAGCCCATTGCTGATGCTTTGTAGATGATAATCTTGCATTTGACTTACATTCAACTAAATATTTATTAAACTCACACAAATTAAAACTAACTTTAAACCTAACTTTACTCTCTCAGAAAAAAGGTACAAACCTATCACTGAGGCAGTACCCCTCTTGTCATTGGGTGATACCCTCAAGGGTACATCATAGTACCTTTAATCAGGGAACATAATTGTACCATAATTCATTAAAATAATGTTTCTTAAATCATACTGACTCCACACACTCTGTCTTGTCTCCAAGCTTTTTATTTTATTATTCTGTTTTAAAACATTAGTTTATGAAAAGACACAAACATGTACTTTTCCACTAGGAAAAACCTATTTAAGGTGCACAATTTGGACCTTCAAACCATTTTTGTCACTAGGAGTGTACATTTACACTGTTTGTATCTTGATGAATGAAAAATGTACGTGCACCTTTATTTCTAACAGTGTAGTACTAATCCTAATCCTAACCCCAACACTGCTGAGAATGAACTGAATTTCACCAGATTGTAAATAATTTGAACAACTATAAAGAATCTAATGGGGGCTGTCTAAACAAAATGGGACGTAGATTATTTTTAATGATTGCTTTTTTTTTCAATTTACCATTTCTTACCTAATCATTAGCGAATATATGAGGGATTTTGACTCCATGGCTTATAAATAATGAATGTAAACCGTTTACATACGACTTGCTTCTAAATGTTTAATCAGAAGCAATCAAGCTAACTAAACTAGAGGAAGCAGGATTGGCAATTGTCCAACTTCTCCTTCAGTTTCACAGCCAATCAAGAGGCAGGATTGCTTGTCGTCCAGTATCTTAAGCCCGTTACATTTGAAGCGTAGGTAAGCGGTTTGATCTCACCGACTGTTCTGATTGGATGCTACAAAATCTTTTCTGCATTTTAATTGGCTCTGACGCCTGGTGATTATACTCAGCGCCAAAGAGAATCCGGTCCGCCGCAGTCCGGACCTTTTTTTGGATCCGCAGTGAGGGAGGGGGGCGTGTTTTAATGGATTGGTCGCAGATTCTCGTCCTGCGATTGGACCCCCTCGCCGTGGTTCCTGTGAACTTGCCCTGTGGTCAAACTGCATAAACACAGGCGAATAGTTGCTCGGCTTTGAGGAGTGGATACAAAAAGAGGGAGAGAGACGGGGAGCCTGTATGGGAGCACGCTGGCTGTTTGTTTAGCATCGATTCAAACCTTCACGGAGTTCACAGTCTGAGACGCTGCGGGTGTTGGTACATTGTGCCGGCTTCAGGATGATGAAGTTTAGGTTCAGACGGCAGGGAAACGACCCGCAGAGAGAAAAAATAAAGCAGGACCTTTTTGCATTCAGTAAGGTAGGTGAGACATGTTAGTGTTCCCTCTCTCCCCGAGAGCAGGCGTGCAGTTCGGAGCTGGGCTGGAAATCGGCCCGCTGAGCGTTTTGAGACTAGCCGACGGTTTTCTCTGTGAGCTCTTTGCTTGCTCGGTCATAAAATGCAAACCAGTCTGCACGTATTTCTGTGGTTGCTGAGAAATCTTGCGTTGTCAACTGCTCATCACTAGTCTAACATTTTATTGGCCTGAGTCAATAAAAATACGGCTGAAGTTGTTGAAACAGTCATAAACAGTGTCGCCCACTGTAAGTTTGTTCTCTCTTGTGCCGCAGTTTGATTTTC
>JAILXH010084960.1:5385-25776 GCA_023558415.1 Piaractus mesopotamicus | reverse complement strand
TATATATATATATATATATAAAAAACAGGATTAACTGATACACAATATATAGAAATTTGCAGGTATACAGCTATATTATGTACTGCATTACAATGTACTCTGTCTGTCCAGTAGATTTAATTCATAACAGCATAAAGTTTTAGTTCTTCTCTCATATGTCTGACCTAAGTGAATAAATGTAAAATATTAGAGAACGTGATAAGCAGTGGTTAAACGGTTTGCCTTTGACAGTGATGACATTAAAGTTGTAAATCTCTCGATTTACCTTCAGCAGGCTTCTATTATAGATGATCTTTCCAGAGTAGCCTTTAATTATCAGCAGGAGTTTTTTTCCGATTAGCTGTAGAGCTTGAAGACTTTGAAGATACTTATTTCACCCCTGAACAGAAATTGTGGCCCCTTTGTAGCCCCACCTGAAATTTACATACTTCACTGACTATGTCTCATTTCTACACCCTCAACAAAATGATTTTATACAGTACCAAAACATTAATAAAAGTGCGATACAAAAACATTTTTTTAAGTATATAGTATAGTAATTGGGGGTATGTTGTCCTACATCATTTGATCACAATCAAATGCAAATGTTCGAGCAGTCCTGGTCAAATGACATGTTTTATTGATTTTCTAAGAGAAAATAAGTTAACACATCTTCTACAGGGAACAAGCTTAAATATGACTTTTGTTCCTGAAGTATGTTCTCTGTAGAGGATGTGTTAACTTATTTTCAATAAAATCAATAAAACATGTCATTTGATTTCACTTAAGGAAATCCAAAAAACATGTAATTAGACTGATTGTGTATAGAACCTTCACAACACAAAAAAAAACCTTTTTAATGTTTAAATGGCACTTTGTGCCGATAAATGCTTCTTCTGTATGACGGAGAAGCTGTTCTATATGGTTGTTCAAAGAACCTTTTAGAATAAATGGTTGTTTGTAGCACCAAAAAAGGTTCCACTATTTTCACAAGTCATTTTTTGTGCTACATAGAACCCCTTTTGCTAAGAGTGTAAAATAACCTTGTGGAAGCATAATTAGAATGGCACACATGAAACGATCAATTTTCAGAAATGTGAATAACCTCGTAAGCATTCAAATAATTCTGTAAGTTGTCATGGTTCTATATATTAGAATTACGTTTATTAAAGAACTCTGAGTGTACGCTGCTTCCTTGCAAAGCTTTAATGCTCAAGGTCAAACTACAAATACTGGAATTCAGCTTTAGCTCAGCAGCTATAAGCTGTTTGCAGATGAGTCCAAATTCCAGTGAGTGTTTCAGCAGGGTTTGTGCTGTTATCCCGTGAGTAACAGGCAGAGAGCCTTTTTAGTTGGGGAGTATTTAAGCTGGTTAAAGCAGCTTTGATTGTTTATTTTGGAAGGAGACATTTTAGCTCTGGCTCCAGCTTTGCTATGGAGAACAATCCAGAGATGAGTGAGGAGCAGCAGGCTCCCTCTCTCTCTCTCTGCGTGTTTTACTTAAAGGAACAGTTGAGTGAATAATCAAATTTAAGTCCTCTTACCGCAAAGGTAATCGATCAGCCAAGACATGGACAGTAGTACGAGCCAAATTCTGCCTTTGAGATGGCTGCTACTACTGTATTTAGTTAGGCAGTGCCTTTTTTTTTCCATTTTTGTACATAACAGTGTCAGAAACCACATAAGCAAAGATTACTTAGCATCTCGACATGGTTTGTAGCAAGTGTGTGATGATTTAGGCATGCAGATTACACAGTGCTGGTGGTTTATAACCTTCCATGACTTGTTAGCTACAATAGCCTTGTAGCCACACTCTAAAAACTGCTAGATTAAAAACAACCTAATTTGCCCTGGGTCAGTATATAGCCAAACGCATGCTAGGTTAAAGTGACCCAGCATTGCTGGGTTATATGAGTAACTCAACACACTGAGTCAAAAGAATTGCACTAATATATGGTTACTTTTTACTAGCAACGAGCTATTTTTAACTTATTCATTGGGTTACTGCCTAAGATTTCTTTTGTTTGTAAAGTCAGCGAATTCCTGTTAGCTGTGATTCCGTGCTGCTGTCAGATTAAGACGCATGTTTAATTGCTTGTTTTACTGTAACTGAAAAATAACGGGGTTTTTTTCTGAACCCCGCCATAACACAGCCTAACTCTGCCTATGTGCCTACATACAAGTTACGTCTGAATACTGCTGTACTAAACAGTATATTCCAAGTAGCAGTGGCACATTACACTATCACATCATTTGTTTGGAGACGCAGCCTCACACAACTGAAAATCTCTGCATGCGCGTCCCTGCTAGACACACATGTCTTGACTGTTTAATTACATTTGAGGAAAGGGTTAAACACTTTTAAATTAGATTTTAGATGCTGTTTAGTTCCTATCCATCGTTGTAGACCTGGTGGTTTATTACAAGTCTTTTACACACAGGTTTACGTCTCTGTTCTCTCTTTCAGAAACAGAGTGGTTGAATCAAGGTTTGTTTTTTTCCTGCTAGTTGAGGAATGGCTTTCCAATCAATGCTACTTTTAGAGAGAAAGCCAATCAGAGTTTCATTTGTATCGATTAGACGAGAGCCAGAATTGGATTGCTCGCATCACCCTGTACATTAATGGATAGTTTTGTTTATTTATTTATTCATCTATTTATTTGTCCATTGGTCGCAGGAGCATGCTCTGTTTGTTGTGGCTTGATGCTGCTCTGCTACCTGCTTGCACTGCTGCCTGACATACCTCTGGAAGAATGTATATGAGTGTGTGCATGTGTTTGTTTTTGTACATTTTCCTATGCAGGAAAACCAGAGAAAGGCAGGGGTAGGCTAAGGAAGGCTACACCTTCTCAGGCTCAGCAAAACAGTAAAATGGTTATGGATGCACAGTTAAATCACACACAGGTTGATATCAGCAGATATTTAGATTTCATTTCTCTCTCAAACTGGTATTTAATGATTTAATGAGCAGGTCATATAGGTGACGCTGGACTACTGTGCTAAAATGTCTACATTTTATTCATTTTACAGCATTTTAAGCCTCTTTAAATAAGTGTTAGTAAGTAACATAAGTAACGTTTGACTCTAACGGTAATCCAGATAGATTTAGTGCCAATTTCTTCATTTTATGAATGTTTATGTATCGGCATCGACAGCTATGTATATAAAAGATATTGGAAATTGGCATCAGCCAGCAGTTCCCATGTTCCCTAAAAATGATAAGGTTCCTTTGTTTGTCCATTTATTTATTTTTTACAAGAAGCTGAATGTTTCATTTTTTTACTGAGGAAGCAAAATCATATTTTTTTGATTACTGAGGTTAATATTAAAGTCGGGCTTAAACAATTCTTATTACAGAGAAACTTATGTGTAAGAAATATACAAATATCTACATGTAAGAAATTGAGTGTGTAATGTAAATATAGATGTAGATATAGATATTAGGAATGTTAACGATTAACCAATTAATTGTTAACCAACAAACACGTTCAACTTTCAGTTAAAAAGTTTATTTCATTTGTGATAAACAGTTGATATGAGAATAAGTGAGTGTTTAATACAACTTTTTGTTTTGAATTGTACTCATGAGGGCGCAAGAGTACAGCTTGTTCCGGTAGCCATACTTAGTGATGAACTGGGTTTTCTGGAGTCGATTCTGACTCTTGACTCCTGTTGCTGCAGTCTGACTCTTCGACTCCCTTTAATTTTAACAAGAGTCATTGATAAAAGGATATAGTAGAGATTTAACCATTCTAAATGTAGTTTAAAGCACTATAACAACTAAGATATTTAGCCTAATGACACAGTGCTGAAGAAGGCTACAACTGACCCTTTGTTTGTTAGCTAAAGGTTAGCCTATGTAGTTAGTCCCATGACAAAAACGCTTAAAAGCTGTGAGCTACTGGCCTTATTTTGATTGTCGTTTAAACTGCATATGAAGTTCATGCTAACGCCAGCCGGGCCATTTATATTCACACACTAATTATTGTGGTACATGTTAGTAAGTAAACTAACTTATTTTCTGCATTTGATATTTTTATGGGTCGGTTATCGGTCAAAAGATCTTGCCTAGATTTGCATCCCTGATACCTATGGGACATATTATTATTACATATAGGTACTTATTACATATAGACACTTATATGTGATCCCACTTCCTGGTAAGGTACAAAAACAAATGTGAATGTATGTGCGTGTGTGTGTGCATGTGTTATCCTATGCTCATGGACCACCTCTCGCTCCGGCTTCCTGCATTAGAACCCTGTTGCCCTTCTACATCTTTCTCTTTTTTTCCGATCTAACTCACTCAAACGCCCCCCCCCAAGGTGGCATGCCTGCAAAACCAGTGTATGTGTATCTGCATTTTTAACAGCTCGCTTCACACACAGTGTTAACTCTCCCAGAGCTCAGGAAAAATGAGTTCGGTGACTAATGCTGGGTCTGACCATGTCCTAACCGCCGCCGCCGCTGCTGCTGGGGCTCAAAAGCGGCCCACTCACACTCTTGACTCACTCCAACTGAATTGACCTCTCCATGCTCTGCCCACAAAAGCATTCTTTCATAGCTATTATTTTGAGTTTTGACAAACTTCACAAAAATCCCATTCAACTTAATGAGAAACTGTAGAAAGTGCCGTTAACGCGCTTTGCGCAGCAGCCGTAACATCCAAGCTTTGCTTGTTTTGGAGGAGGTCCAAACAGTTCCTGTATTCATAGCCATCAGTTGTGCTGTATCCATAGCCATCCTTGTGGAGAGGTGTGAATTGTTTTAGCCCTCCTTTTAGCCCTTATTGCTTGTTAGCAGCTCAACATAGTCACAACATTTCTCACACAGAGAGCCACAGTGTCCTAGTTAGTCTTATAATGGTGTTGCATGGGGGAAATATTTTATTTGATTATATTGATTAAAAACATCCTAGTCGATTTCCTCCTAGGAGGCCTACAGAAAGAGATTCATTTCAAATGATATATTTTGTTTGCATGTGAGAGGTCACACTCGAATTGATCAGATGTATTTTTCACATAGAAATAATGTGTGTTCAGTGTTTGTTTAAAGCACTCTGCTAACTGGACCACCTAGGTTGGATACATCATCATGGTTGTTTCGAAAGTGACTATATCACTACAATGATACCTTTACATGGATACAAAATAATTGTAACTTGAAATAAATAATAAACAGCTCGTTTCAAATGTGGGCGATTTGACTTGTCAGTAGTGTGCAACAGTTTCTCATTTGGTTGAACAGGAGTTTTGCCAGCATTCGGAGGTTCTGACCGCTCAACAGTATCTACAAAAGAAAGCATTTGTGAGCAGAACCTGAATAGGTCAGTTAAACTCAGCCATCATAGTGTCGACCATCCTCCATGTCCATGGTGTCCATAGGTAATATCGTCCTCTCTCTCTCTTCTCACTTGCGTGGACTAACATGGTCTCTCCTACTCACCAGCTAGCACGCTGAGACTGTTCCTACAGTGCTGTGCTGTTATCTCTCTAACACACTGACTCAGTAACTCCTTCTGTGTTTTACTATGACTCTGAGGGTCTGCCAGTCGCTGGCTTTAACACCCACAGCAAAACAAAGCAGCTTTGTCCAGATATGAGTCAAATTTCCTGTCTGATAAGAGAAACAATAGAATGTAAACAAAGACACAAAGAGAAGCAGTCAAAAGTTTGGATGTACATATTAATAGAACGTTTTTTTGTCCCTGGAATTTTGTACTTTATTTGAACTATTTATACTGTTAAACAAATCTGAACTCTCTTATATTTTAGATTCTTCAATGTACTCCACTTCTGCTTTGGTGCAGCTTTGCACACATTCATTCTCTCAAATGTCTTAATGAGGAGCCACCTTGGTTGCTTTCCAAGCTTTATGAAACTGCTTGTTTTGAAAAAATTCATAGATAGGCACCAAATTTAGGTTTATGTTTGTTTTAGGAACAAATTTCAAGCACTTAAGCATACATCAGATTGTCTTTAAACTATGAAAAACGTACATTTAAGTAGGTGGGTCCAAGCATTTAACTGCTACAGTGTAGCAGTTAAGCGGGCAAACCGCAACAATGTAAACAAGCATGACTAATAAAAAAAAGTAGATTTTGTATTCAGAAGGGAACGAATGTGATTATTTGGTTATGAGACAGACAGGACACTGCACAATCTCCTGCTGTGGCTAAAACGTCCTGACAGAGTGATATTTAACAGGCCAATTTTCACTTTCTGAATGCAAATGGGGTTTTTGTATTGTGCACGGCCAGGTGCATTAGATAAGGAACCGCAGCGTCTCGGGCCACTGTGCTATCTAATGGTTCCCTCAGGGACAGAAAGGCACTTCCGTTGCCTCATATCCAGAGTGGCATTCAAGTCACATAAACACGGAAAATTCATAATCGCCTCGCTGCTCGATCTGTCTAAAACCTAGCCTGGTCCATTCGCTATCAGTGTTACTTGTAGCCGGCTCAGGCCCTTGCACAAAGCTGTAGCAGTTCACATATATACATTTCCCCTTCAGGTTAAGTCAAAAGTTTGGACACACCTGACTGAATACATGATCTAAAGCCTTATACTTACATGCTTGGAAGTACTTTCTAAAACAAATGTACAGTTCTATGCAAAAATCAGAAACTTTCCTTTCAATTACTCAATTTCTAATCATTTTTCAGCATTAGAAAACATATAATCACTGTTCAAATAAAAAAGAAGTCTTATGACTTGGTAACTTTACAGGAGGTGGCAAAAACGTTCTTTACCTTTAATGTCAGTTAATGTAAAGAGACTTTTATTCTGTGTGCTTTTGGAGCTTGTCTTTTGGTTAGTTCATCATGAAAGTGTGCCCACCCTTTGCCCTTACTACAGCCTCCATTCTTTTTGGACTTGCTTTCAGTTTTAACCACACGTCCAAAGTTTAGTCTTAGAAGTTGGTTGGATTTTCTGCTTCTCACGACGCAAGGATACTGCATTTAGTGATACTGAGGTCTGAGCTCTGTGGTGGACAGTCCGTTGTTCTTGCTGAGTTCTTGACAGTTTCACATGCTGTCAGACCCTTTCTGTTGAGTTGTCATCTCACAGTGGTAGGTCACCTGAGGATTTTTTCAGATCTGAATTATCTCCTGTTATTGAAGATGTAAGCTTTAAGTACTGTTTTTCTGATGGTTTTGGTCGTCTGCCGGGTCTTGCTTGCTTGTTAAGAGTCACATTTTCTCTATAACTTTTAATTATTTTTTGAACTCCAGTTTGGAAAATTCCTGTTTTTTTTCTTTATTTTCCTTTGCCTACCCCCTTCCTTATGCAAGTGTATTGTCTTATATCTAATCTCCTCAGACATAAGTAATGAAAAATGAAACAAAACACTTGGGCATTTTGACTGAAAATTGAATAAATGATGGGTGATGTTGCATTTTTGCACAGTAAATAGCAACGTTGATGCCTATGTATGAATTTCTTTCCAAAGCAAAAAGTGTAAGTGTGGTGTATTTTCTTGTACCTGTTGGAGAAGCATCACTGGTGGCTCCTCATGAAGTTGCTTGAGAGTGTGTAAAGCTACATTAAGGCAAAGGAGGGCTACTTAAAAACAATCTGAAATAGAATATAATTTGAATTCTTTAACATAAGTTATGGTCATTGCATATTTCCATACGTATTATTTCGCAATAGTAAAACGAAAGAAAAGTGTATGCATTTTTCACTGTTACTGTAAGTCAGGAAAGTCATGTAAGTCATAACGTTTACATAGTTTGGCAGTGTTTTTTTTTTGTTTTTTTTCTTAAGTGTCTCAGACAACACATCTGTAGGGCCTTCCATTTTAAACTCTGTATGAGTGCCCATGCAAGGTTGATAAGTGTGGAAATACATGCACAGCTGCAATAGAACATGTTATTCATTGATCTCTTACTAGATGCTATGAAACGGCCGTGATTGGAAATCTCACAGAGAAGTGTGAGAGGGGACGGCTTTGTGAGTTTTTAAAAAGCTTTACAAATTGATGGTGTGTGTCGGGACTCCTGTGGGAAAATGAAATGAAGAGGGCGGCTCTGACTGGCTTTGATTTCAGGTTAACTGCTGCAGAGCGTGCAGCAAAAATACTGTACGAATTTGTGCTAACATTGCTAACATGTTAACATAACTGTGGATCAATACCTTTAGTCTGGCTTAGAAACTTTCGAGCCAAAGCGTTTATTTCTTGCCTAGGGATGCAGTCATTTTTAAATCTGAGCTGGCCCTTTAGATCTCAGCATGCTTCTTGTTTAAGCAGGATGTTTCACACTGCGCAAAAAGACCCTGAGCAGTTCAATATTTCCATCCTTCTACCTTAAGAACTCTCCAAAAGAAAAGAGACAGTGTTTACATGAAGGGATAAATTGGATCTTTCTGTACTCTTGACTGCAGGGCTCTCAAACCAGATCCTGGAGGGCCAAAACATTGGACTGTTGTGTTTTCACTACTCCAGCTTGATTCAGCTTAATAATCTAGTGATGTGAGAATGTGCTTTACTGTTAGAGAGACCCATGTAATGATGCTTAAGCTGCCTCTCAGGGTTCCCTATGGAAAAAAAAGGCAGCTCAACAGAATTGCCAGTGAAAAATCAACTAAACAAGAAGACATTTGCCAACTGTAAGGCTCTCTACACTTGCTGGCCACTTTATTAGAAACTTGTAAAAACTGGCCACTTTGAACCTACCACAAGGATCTATTACATACAGTTGTTTGCAAAAGTTTAACCCTCTAAATTACAGGCTTATTAACTACAAGGACTTCAATGCAAACTGGTGGAGGTACTCTCAGGTTATAGGTGTGTGTAATAAAACTTGCTAAGTAAGGGGTTAAACACCATATTCTAAGTGAAAATTTAATCTAAATGATAAAGCTAAGTGAAAATAAGTTTAATATATTTGAAAAAAAAAATGCAAAACAAAAATTGTGCCATCACTTCTACATAGCCCACATTTTTTGTTTTATTTTTTCCCCAATATGTTAAATTCAGGAAATAAACAGTAATTCTGTTCGTTCTTAATTTGACTGGGGTGCCAAAACTTTTGCATATGACTGTAGGTGTACAATTACAGATTGTAGCCCATCATTTGCAGCACAGTTTGCTAGACAACCTCTACCCAATTCATTGTTGGTCAGTTTCTGACCACAGGGATCTCTTTTTCAAGTCTTGGTTCCTCTCAAGGTTTCATGCTCTTGCTGTTAGGGAACTTTCTCTTGCTGCTTGCCACTGTCGCCCTTGGCTTGCTCAACGGGACTTGAACTGGATTTTTCTGTACAGCTGCTTTGTGACAACGCCTGTTGTAAAAAGTGCTATAAAAATACATTTTGACTTAATTTGACTTGACCTCTGTCGACATTTTGGGTGGTGGACCATTCTCAGCAAAGCAGTGACACTGGAGTGGCTATGTGCTCTAGAAACTAACCACTGATGAAGAACTAGAAGATGACTGACACAAACTGTGCATTAACAGATGGGCTATAGCAAGGTGGATCTACAAAGGAGGGTTTCTTATAAAGTGACCAGGGGAATGTTTTTCTACCAAACTTTCTAGAAGTCTAACAGTGTATTAAGATCATAAGGCAGAAAACAAAGCCTTAGATGGATGCTGGATTCCACATGAGATCGCTGTGGCTCTACATGCCTGGAGGCTTGAAGCTGGAGGTGTTCTCTGAGTCTTACATTTGTGACTGTGTAGTTAAGGCAGTTTCACTCTGCATCAGCATGGCATGCATTTTTTATACACAAAGAGTGCAGTAGTGTTTATTTAGATACAGCCTGGAATGCCTGGAAGGACTTCAGAGGAACTCGAGTGAGATAACAATAGAAATCCACTCAGCAAAATCCATACCTGCAGACGCACAGCAGGGGAGGGCCCAAATGCGTTTACTGCAGAGTGGCGCATTTTATATTATTGTACAGTTCATTGAGCTTTGCTGCTTATGACACGTTTTTTCTTGGCTTTTTAATTTGCATGTTCATGGTCATTAGTGGGTTTTTTCAGAGGCGCCGTCTAATGGGATAAAGTCTAGACAAATTGGACCATTAGGTGGTGTGTCATTCGGTAAAAAGGCAAATGACAAACACTCACTAAGGCAAAAATTTGGTGACTGCCAGCATCTGTAACTCGATCAGCGTCCAGCAGACCCCATACTGTAATAATACAGTACTTAATCCTTAGAGGTATACCATTGTTATTGGCGTTTTGCAGTGCATGGTGTTTATATAGCGGTTAAAATGTAATTAATTGCATAGTTACACTGTAAATTACATATGCATCTAAGTCTGTACCACCAGCTTTTTTTGCGTGTTTTGCTGTATTGTTTCATCAAATTTAAATCAGAAAAAAAAGCATACCTCCTGTGGTTTGGATTGAAAGTATGGAAACAACACTTTCCACAGAACGTCCACTTGTGTTAGTGAGCAAGTGAGAATTAATTAATATAAATGTACAGCGTGACAGCGATAACTGTGACTTCCATAAAATAGTCCATATCCAACAGGCTGCACAGTATAAAGATACTTATAAAGGTGCTGATATTGTAACAGTAATAAAAACCTAAAAACCTATTATTTTCCAAATATGGTGCAGCCCTTTAGAAGTTTTGTGTAGGCAGAGCCCTGCCTGACTCGCTAGGTGTGTACTCCCTGTTTCCTGTCTCTACCCTCTGTCTTTAACACCCTCTTGTCCTCCAACAGTCCGGCGCGTTCCACCGCGCTTCTCTATCCCCCCCACCAACCACGAGGTGATGCCAGGGGGCAGTTTAAACCTCACCTGCGTGGCGGTGGGTGCCCCCATGCCCTACGTCAAGTGGATGACTGGAGATGTGGAACTAACGAAGGAAGAGGAGATGCCCATTGGACGGAACGTTCTGGAGCTGACCAACATCCGCCAGTCTGCTAATTACACCTGTGTGGCCATTTCTTCTCTGGGCATGATTGAGACCACCGCTCAGATTACTGTAAAAGGTAAGTCAAAGCAGTGTTCGAGGTCAAGGTAGAGTAGGGTTCAGTTACCAAGAAGCCCACCTACTGATTGCATAAAATATAGAAACCTTCCCTGTACAATGAATCACCTTTATGCATCTGTGAAATAAATCAATGTACTGTAATCAGGAATAACTTTGCCATCCGACAGTTATCATTGGCGCTACGCTAGAAGACCTGGTGTCTCTGAAGTGGTCATTTTATGGGATAGTGTTTCCCAAACGTGGTCCTGGATGCACACTGTCTTTCATGTTTTTTGTGCTTTACTTACTTTAACACAGCTACTTTAACTCAGTAAGGTGTTCCATTTGATATATTCCATTTGATTTACAGAAGTTTGAGGAACTTTGCGAAAGCCGGTTTTGTGTCGATTTTCCTTTGCCTTTCAAAACCAGGCATAAATAAATGTTAGGGTCAAAAAACAGAGATACTTTCTGCAACAGTAGCAGTTAGACAGACACTCAAGTCTTGAACACATATTCAAAGAATGTTTACCATTAGAATAACTCTGTTTAAGCTTTCAGGACCAGATGTATGCATGTGAAAAGACATAGTGCAAAATATACTGTGAGCTCCAATGCACTGCACTTCATGAGCGAGCAGTTTGTGGCATGGGCCAAATACACATGTAAATTGAACATGAAATTCAAATGTATTATGAGCGCTTATTGTGTTTGCAGTAAGGCATATTTGGCCCTGTGCCTGCACCCATATGTACATCTGGCCCTCAGTATAATGTAAAAGAATGTAAGTAGTGTAAAAGAGCAGACTTGAGTAAACCATGGCATAGAATGTAATGCAGAGAGTAGTAGAGTACTACTGATAAGTGATACGTGGACTGTAAGAGATAAGAATAGACTATACACAGAGCCCACCAGTCCTGTACTCTTTCACTGCCTATTGTTTGGGTGACACATAAAGTGTTTCTTGGCCAAAGCCGTCGTAAAAAATGTTGTTGTTTAGAAGATTACCGCCTTTTTTTCTGTGTCTGTATTATAGCTCTGTCACCAGATTTAGCACAACCTTAGCTAATGAGATACGGCACTCAATAAATACTCCTGTACACTATAATACAAAATATTAATCCATAAACAACCTCAGTAAACACTCATCGTGGTCCATAAACAACCTCAATAAACAAGCTTATACACTAGCATAATGTTGGTCCCCAAAAAAAAAAATCAGTTAGTGTTTCCCAACCCTGAACCTGGGGGACTGCCCTGCACACGTTTTCTGTGCTTTAACCCCTACACTTCTGCAGCCTAACAACAGCTCAACCAGTTTGCCCGTCCCTTTAGTTACTAAATAATAAGCCTTAGTATGTAATAAGCCTGGGATTTTAAGAGGTTAACACACTTGCTCAGAAAGGGGTTTTTAATGACCGGATTAGTTGGATCAGGTGTGTTAGGGAAACACTAAAAAGTGCAGAACAGTGGGCAACCAGGACCAGGGTTGGGAAATAATAAACACACCTGTATCCTTAAATAGGAGGTATTGGTGCCTAAACAACATCGATAAACACTGTTCCATATTTGAATAGGAGATATTAATCCATACAAAACCTTAATAAACGCTTCTGTTTTTTATAGTGGACACTATTAGTACATAAACAACCTCAGTAAACACTCTTATACACTAGAAAAGAAACTAGTACATAACAGCCTTAATAAACACTCCTACACATCAGAATAGGAGAAATTAGTCTGTAAACAACTTCAGTAAGCATTCCTGTATGCTAGAATGCTAGAGACATTTGTCATTAACAACTTCAACACAACCTAAACACTCATACAATGGAATAGGAATAGAATGTGCAAAACATGTGTTGAGGTATAAGCTTCCATTAACCGCAAACCTCAGTTCCCAAAGTGTTGGAACAGTAGGTGAAATGCTAATAAAAACAGAAAGCAGTGCTTAGTAAAGTCTTCAGCTGCAACCATACAGGGCCTTCACTGTTGTGTTTTGTGCTTCATATTATGTATATGTATGTATAGTGGAGCCTTCAGAGATGTGCGTTTTCCATGCCATGGGTAATAATACCCCATACCATCAAAGACTCTCGCTTTTGAACTTTACACTGGTAACAGTCTGGATGGTCTTTTTCTTCTTCGGCCTGGAGAACGCACTTTTCATTATTTCCATAATCAATCTAAAAGATTGGTTCATCATACCACAGAACATGTTTTCACTCTGCAACTGTCCATTTCAGATGAGCTTGAGCCCAGAGAAGTTGGCAGGGACATCCTGTCCCAACTTTGATTTGTACATTTGCCTTGTAGCTCTAGTACAAAACTAATGAAGTTAACTCTGGACACCAATCATGCCTTGGTTGATCGACTACATTTGGGGTAAAGGGAAAAAAACGTAAATATGATTTTCTACCAAATGATTCCTTCCGGACATAGTTTTATTTGTATTGTTTACAGTGAGAAATAGATTTATTGAGGAAGGTCAGAGAAGAGACATCACATTTCAGACACATCCATGGCAGGCTGAACGTGATGTCTGGTTAGCTGCGTACTCTTTCGCCTGTGATGATCCAGATAGATGCTCTGATCTGCCCTGAAAGCTCTGATGTTGTTTTCGTCATTCCACAAGCCCGCAAATCCTATCTGCTGAAGGAGGTCTCATTAATAATGAAGGCGGGGGGTATTCCCATAGCCCCTGCCACACACTGCATGCAATCAGCTCATCAATCTTTCATCAGAGTTGAAATGTAATGAATAACTCTGCCTCCTTCTCACTGTCACCGCAGAGCTGGTTTTTTACTTTTTTTTTTGTTTTCTCACCCAAACCCAATTGAGGAAACAACCCACAGTGAACTCCCCCCAACCAAATTAAGATTTATTTCAGAGCTGTCACTTGATAAGAACACACTCAACTCTGTAATTTCATTCATTGCATTGTTTATGAAGCGTTGAAGGAAAAGTTAAAAAAAAAAAAAATCCGAATTTAACCAGTTTTCCCCCTTACCCAAGCATAGTTGATCCGCCAAGACATGTTTGGTGTCTGAAGTTTGCTTCTGTAGTTTGTACTAATGTTGCTAATAAGTAATGGAAACTTATAGCCCACCAAATTAGCATTGTGCAAACTGAATGCCTAAATCATCACTTGTCTCAAACTGTATTGTTATGTAGTTGTTCATTTTAAAATTCAGGAAGGTTGCTATTATTGTTTGTGGCAATGAAACCCTACAAAAAAAAATGCAGGATATGGGCCCTTTAACAACTCAACATGGTTGCAGGTAAATGAAAGCTGGTTTAAGCATTCAGTTTGTACAGTTACAGTTAGCTTTATGCCTCCTGTACACAACTAAAAAAGGGCCAGACGTTTCTTTCCTGATCAACTACAGTTGAGAAAAACAAAAAAGTGCACACTTTTTTTATTTGTTTCTTTCTGTTTTGCTGAACTGTTCCTTTAGTTTGTTGCATTTGTTATTAAGTGTTATGCTCAGACGTCCTCCTTCCTGTCTCTGAGCACTGAGAGTTGATCAGGCTGTGAAATGAAGAGAGAGAAAAAGAGAAGTGCGCTATCTGAGGAATCCGACACAGAAGGCTGGAACACACTGGATTGGAGGGTGCTTATCAGTTCCAATCTCTCTCTCATAATTATCTTAACCCTGGATTATTACGTGGATCAATTTCGGATGCGGAGTTGTATAAGAAGTTTTAATCAGCCTTATCTGTGGTTCTTGGTTTAGAAGAGGGAGAAAGAAATCACAATGAGAATATTATGTTGAGCTGCAGCCTGGAAATAAGGGAATAGAGAGCATGAGTGCTTGCTCTATCATTTTGTATGTAGATCGGTCTCCATCCACCATGTATGTGTCATTCAAAACCTTTGTGATTTTCAGTAATTAAAAGAAAAACATGGTGTTTCCGTGTTTAAGTACTGAAATTTCCATTCAAGTATAAGAGTGTTTATTTAGGTAATATTTAGACCAATATCTCTTATTCTATTGTATAGGAATGCTTATCAAGGTCGTTTGTAGGCTAATATCTCCTATTCTAATGTATAAGAGTATTTATTGAAGTTGTTTATGTATTAATGTCTCTTATTATTGTGTTTATGGGTGTTTATTGATGTAGTTTATAGTCTAATATCTCTTATTCTACTGTATAGAAATGTTTACCGAGGTGAGTTATTCTAGTGTTTCGGAACAATGACTGAGGTAGTTTATGGTCTAATATCTCTTATTCCAGTGTATAGGAACATTTACCGAGGTAGTTTTGGACTAATGTCTCATACTCCAGTGTACAATAGTTTTAAGGCTGGTATTTTCATCTCTAGTGTATAGGATTGTTTATTCAGGTTGATTATGGAATAATATCTCCTATTCTTGCGTACAAGAACCAGCTGAAGCTGTGCTGAGGTGGGGTTATAACTTTGCTATAACTTTGTTACAAAGTTTGTTATCAAAAATAACAGCACGACCTTGCAAAAGCACAAGGATATGCAAAAACAGAAATGCATTTATGTTCAGTTGAAAGGGTTTTAAAACATCCCCAAGACCACAAAGTCCTGTTCAGGTGTTTTTCCAGGTCCCGCTTTATGTGTCACTAACACAAGAGGAACTGAAGGATTACAGTATTTAAAATGATCTTAACCTGAGTTTATTAAGTGGATCAATTTCACATACAAAGTTGCATAAGGAGGTTTGATCAGTCTCTTTTTGCTGAAAAGACAATGTGGCAAAAATACAGTGTTATTATACATTTTCACTTTATACGATACGTGTCATGATATTTTGTTTTTCTGAGGTTTGACAACAAGTTGAACAAGCAAATGCACCAGCAAAACAGCAGTGCCATTTTTAATTGCATCATTGCAAAACAGAATGAAAAATCAAACAATTAAATAAGAAACAAGCAAAAGAATAAGAAAAAAAAAGTCAGGCTGACATCCAATTCTGACAAAATTTGGACACGTTCTGTCCCCCTTAGTTACTATTGTTATTCTGCCAAACTTTCAGCTCAGGCTACCTGGCAGCATTCGTAGCACTTGTGCTAACAGGCTTAAATGTTCAGTAGCAAAAAGAAACCAGAAATCAGAAGCACAGTTAGGAGTACCTCTGAACATAGTTTATCTTTCAGACTGGCTTTGCAAGATGTTCAGGGCAGACATAAATGTTTGAGAACTGACAATATGAATGAAGGCCCATTTAAATAAAAATGGTTTCTGGAAACCATGTTTACATTCATCAAACCTGAGAAGTGCTTTAGCAGCTGGGTGCTTTTCATGTGTATTAAGGAGGAGTTTTGAGCTATGGAAGCGACCCTTTCAGGTAAATTGGCACTAAAGCTAATGCTAAAGCTAAACCTGGAGCTTTTGGTGCAATATTAGCTTATATTAGCTATTAACTTCTGTAAGGAAGTAATAGAAGTCTTGACATCTTTACAAAAAATGTTTTTAATCTCAAATGTGAGCACTGTACAGTGCTGTGTTATCTAATTTATTCATTTATAACTGTCAACAGGTAAGTCTAGAAAAGCTAACAGACCTTAACATTGTTCTGTAGTGCTGTTGTAAACCATATCTTATTAAAAAGAGTGCTAGCAAATGTATGTGTCTGAAATAAATGCACTTCAGTACAGTGTTATTATAGCTCACTGAATCACTAAGACAAAAAACTAGCGGTTAAAATGTGCTTGTTAACTGTAATATAAACAAAAACAGCAGTTTTTAAAAACACTTAAACTAAATCAAAACTGTAATGTCTACACCAAACCTAACTAACACTGGATAGAATTACTCAGAAAAAAGCTTTAGTTTTAGTTTTGTTCAGTGCATGAATTCAGTTCAGAGGTGGGTGTCTTTAAGGAAAGCTGGAGCCAGGTTGAGCTGAGCTCAGTCATCCAATGAGTTAATTTTATCAAATACCTTCTGTCACAGTTTATCATAATACTAAAATCTAAAAGTAAAACTCAAACTAAATAATAAACACTGAACTAAACTAAAATTGAAAACCCACATGAAAAACTAAATAAAAATAAAAACTAAAGAAAATTTAAAAACTATAATAACCCTGGCTCAGTAACAATTTTCTCTCAGCATAATATGTCTCACTGCTGTACTGCCACTGTCTTTCTTACTGATGGTTTGCTTTTAGTAGTTGTGTCAGAGTTTTTCCTTTGCTTTATAGAGAAAGTAGCGCTTGGAGACACTTGCAATTGGCTGAGAGGTGTCGGTTATTATTTTGCAAATGGTCCATTATCTTTCTATACTTGACCTTTTTTATGATCCATGTGGGGTAACACTTTATTTGGAGTGGTCCTTTTTAGATGATTAATAAACTCTTAACAGATTATCAGTAACACATCAACAACATATCAGTGAAGTAGCAGTAGTGAAGCACCTGAATACACTGAAGTAAATATCTTGTAGATGTTCTGTTGATACATTACTTACGTTAAGTAGATGTATTGTTAATATGTTACTTTCATTTAGCAAAACCTAACCTTACCCAACCTTACCTAAAACCTAACCCTAACGCTGGCCCTAACCCTAACCTCAACCCAAAACCTAATCCTAACCCTCATATGTTTTTGACATCCAGAGTCCATTGAATTTTTGTTTCATCTAAATTGAGCACTCAAAACATGCGGTTGTTTACAGTTCTAGAAACACTGATGCAACCCATGATAAAAGATTGCTGTGATTCATTACAATAACAATAACGATATTATCCTGCGGCCCAACCTTACTTGCTTAGAAGATGAGAAGTGAACTGTAGCCTAAAGAAATGAGGGAATGGAGAATGTGAGTTCTAGAGTCTTGCAAGTTTAGCTGGGAATTATTTAGCGTAGTGATAATCCATTCTACACACGGTTTTTGTATGCACAGAGCTATCACATATCCTCCTCACTCACCACTCAGCTGCCTCTCAGCCGTTATGCTCTTACAGTTCACATGAAGCAGAGGGAAACCAAGCGGGTTTTGCAGGACTTGGACGCCTCGCGTTTCTGCATAGCAGACAGGGAGATTTAAGCTCCGTAAAGCGGCACAAAGCTGGCGCTTCCCGTATCTTTTTCCAGCCTTTTTTCCACGCCGCTGCCTTGTTCTCTCACAGATCCATTTGGACTCTGACAGCAAGCACAATCACATGCAACACAAAAGTGGTTTAGAGTCATTTTCTGCTGCAATTTTATTACAATGCAGGCACTTTGCTGTTCGCCTGTGGAAACAGAACGGCCTGGGAGCGCCAGTCCATTACACGGAGCCAAAGTGATGATAATAGTGCTGTTTGCCATGGAGAAAAACACTTTTTACCGCAGTGTATCTGCATTCTGTTTGTGTCAAATACCAGGTCACTGTCACGCAGCTATTGTGGGTGATTTACAGGCACTGATTGTTTTAACCTTCCCATATAAGAAAATAACATGTGGCATTGCAATTAAACTCTCTTTCACATTACTTATATGTTGCTAAGACTGTGAAATGTAGCTAATCAAAGGACTTTGTTGTCCAAGTGCATAAAAACCAATTGAAGCCTGAAAGCTATTATGGATCATTGTTATTTTACAAAAAGTACTCCAGATTCAGTGGTAGAATTTGTATGTGAAAGATCAGTTTTATGCTGTTCTTTTAATACATGTTAACAAGGGGTTTTTCATATTGAGCTTGCTGGAAAATGGAGTTATTCTAGTAAGAATGCATATTGGCTGCATTTTGTCTGCTTCATTCATCATTGGTCAGTTTCTGGGGGATCATTCTCAGCACAGCCATGACACTGACAAGATAGTCGCATGGTAGTGTGCGGTGCTGGCATGAGCATGTCAGACACAATGGTGTTGTTAGAGTTTTTACACACATCAGTGTCACTGCTGGGTTAAGAGTGCTCCGCCACCCAAAAAAATACAGCGGCTCTGTGGTCAGAAACTAAAACAAAGTGGCCACTTCAATTTGTATGCCTAATGTTTGATGTCCCCGCTAGTGATTACAATTCTTCCGTTAACCCCTTTAAAAGTTAATTTCTCACCGGAACACACTTATTTTAAACCAGTTATTGAATACTTAAAAGACACTATCAATTTGCCTCAAGATGAATAATTATTCTAATAAGAACAGTGTAAAGTCAATGTAAATGGGAAATCACAACACCTTTTTCCTCTATGATGTGAAATATTTCCAAGTAAAACATGGTGGGGGGGTCTCTGTGCCAGGAAAGGGGAGGTGAAACATAGTAGTATTGGTTAACCCTTTAATGTACACAAGCTACTATTTATGCATTAATAATGTAATTTTTCAGTGATGTTCATTGGATACATAAAGCTTAATTCACAGATTTATTTTGTTTGTGTTGCAAACTACCGTTTATAATCAGGGAAACATAAATGAATAGAAACATGCTTCACATATCAGTAGTCTTTTGCTTTGTCTGTTGCTTTTATGAAAAGTCTTTCCAATTTAAATTCCATTCTGGATATGCATGCGTGCTCAAAACAAACACTTCCAATAATAACGGCAGCGTGGAGCTTCTTTTAAACAGTGAGAGAAAACACAGTAGCACACAGAACACTCCAAATCCGCATGCTGATCCATTTTACTATAGCCAACATGGGTAGGCCGCCTGCCCAGCTACTCTGATGGTATGTTTTAATGAGTTAAAGGAAACTTCACCAGAGTCTCTGAAAATATTACCATTAGGTTCAATAGAGTTAATATTGTTTTTCTTCACCCACTCAGATTTCGTTTAGATATCAAAAGTCATTATTTTATGGTGAAAGAAACAAGAATTTTGTCTTTTAAACGTTGTGATATGATGAATTAAATATGCTTAAATATAACCAGGAACATGAACTATCAAGCTAAGTTTGATACTTTTGATCTTAGCTCAACTTTAAAGGAGATCAAAAAAGGTAATGTTACTAATGAACAATGCAAATGAACGACTATAAATTAGCATCATGCAAATGACCTCCGTTGGTAGCTGCTACCATCGATTGACTTTTAGCCTCATTAATATATTTGGTCGAACAATTTTTTTAAAAATGTTAATAAGATGATTTGACACAAATGATTTGATTTTTATCATCCGCTATTTTTTAATCCCTCCTAAATTTTTTTCTTTCGTAACTTCAGATATGTTTTTTCCAGCTGTAACTTTACACACCAACTTCTCTTATGAACCTTAAGATTGACTGAATAATTAACCTACAGTTTAAAGTTTAATAGTCTCAAACCTTTGGGTCAGGGTCCAGCATCCGATTAAGGGTCCAGGGTCCAACACCCGATTAAGCTCTGTAGCTAATTGCCAGGTTTAGTAGGAGAGTCAGGCCCTCCAGGACCACCAATGGGTTTATTTTTATTTTAGCTGATTAGTTGGATTAGGTAGTTTGAGCAGGGAAAACACTAAAATATTCCTTTTACCTTGAAGTACTCCAGGACCATGGTTCAGATCAAAAGTATTTATTTAATAAATCATTCAGAAAATTG
>JAILXH010084959.1:0-10864 GCA_023558415.1 Piaractus mesopotamicus | reverse complement strand
AAAAGATAGCCTGAACAACTCCATCATTAATATCACAGGCTTGAATTAAAGAACTTACAGTATTATTAACTGTAAAGCATGAAAGTCCAAAAAATGTCACTTGAATGGATTACACGCTTCATATGTTCATGTTTCCGTCAGAAGTAGCGTCAAGCCCAGGCTGAACCCCAAACAGCTCTGTATTCCCTAAATAGTGTGCCAGCTATAAAAGTTCCGAAATTCTAGCCTCTACAGCCAAATAGTGCATCATTTATCTAGTATTAATGTGGCTGATTCCCAAATGACTATTTCTTAGCTATGTTTTGCACCGTTGGGGTGCAGGATCTAGAGGGCATGTGTCAATGAACAAAGTAAGAAGAACAGCGTATAAGATTTCAAGATTATTCTGGATGTAACAACGAGGCTGAACAGTACAACGTGGTGGTGTTGTGGGTGAGCATTCAGAAAGAGTAACATTAAATATGACATGCTTATAATGTCCAGAAAGGGTTCCTTATAAACCCTTATACTTCTTCCTTATGAAAAAAAAGCAAGGAAATAACTGTACAGTCTACTTCAGTAGAAAATTACATTAGACTGAAAGTCGGCTGCCGTATGTGACATTAAATCAAGAACACATGCATGCACTAAATCACAAATTATGCACTTCCACCAGACTGAGTGCAGAAGTGGCCACTCTGTGTCTTTAGAAGAGAGAGTGTAATCTATTGTATAACCCCAGAATCGGTAGTTTTTCTACAGGTGTCACAGTACTGAGAGGGCTCACTCTGCATTTTTATGCACTACAAATATTAATACTACATTCCCTCATTTCTAACACAGTCATATGCAGTGCGAAGAGTATCTTCAGATAACTGTGTGACTGCGATCTTGATTTAAAACCTTTCATTCAGCTCACTGATACACTTAATATCCCTATTATTGCCCTCTTTTGTCCAAGAACCCTAAAATATAGTTTTCTGCAAACACACATAAATAGCAATTACGTTCAACCTTGTTGTGTATGTTTGTAAGTTTTTGGGTGCAGCCAAAACTTTACTATTTACTTGACTCATTACCCATCAGTTATTATTATTATTTAAAATACATAAAGTACACTCATACCAGCACCCTTTTTCATAATTAGTCGTGCCCATCTATTGTTTCTTATTATCTATGATTCAACACAAATCATTCGTGTTAACCGATTGTCAACTAATTAAATGTGTTGGGCCAAGAAAACCACAAGACTGAGAAGCAGTGATTTATATAACAAACAGTGACTTTATTTCATTATAACTAATGAGCATCAACTTTCGGATGATCACATTACAAAGCAGTAGTGGTAAATGTTCCACAGAACATTGTTTGCTATGAACCACTTTTACACTGACTACTTTTTACCGATTTTTCCAATAATCTCTTAGTGTACTGGGTGTAAAATAACAGTAGAAGACAAAAATATTCTTACAAATAGTACTTTATTAAGAAAAAAAATCATCAAAATAGGTCTCAATTAACAGCCTCCCCAAGTCAATCTTGCCACATGGTCAGTTTTCTGCCTTGTTGATTTCACAAATCCTAGGAACTCCAGCTCGGACACAGATTGAATGAAACGAGCACTGTTTGGTTAAGGGGAATATACAAAGAAAGAAAAAAAAAAAAACTTCGGTGTGTCATTCAGTAATTCATTCTTAAAGAGTCCAAACAGAACACCGAGCTCGCCTTACTTTTTTGAAATACAAGGTTTGAAGTAATATGTAAACATGGTAAAGAGTTTCAAAACGTACGATTAACTTCATTTACATATATCCACCTATTCAGCCTACAGCAGTTTAGCCCTGTCCATTCCTACTGAATGTTTAAGCAGTGTTTCAGCTCTGAGTGCTTTGTGAATGAGGCACAATACAGGACAGCCAATCAGAACAGAGCTCATTTTTCTTATATCAGTCGTGGGCTGGAGGTAAGGGAACCAGCCTTGTGACCGGAAGGTCGCTGGTTCGATCCCCTCAGCTGACAGTATGTGACTGAAGTGCTCTTGAGCAAGGCACCTAACCCCCAGCTGCTCCCCAGGTGCCATGGATAGGGCTGCCCAGCGCTCACTGCCCCCTAGTGTGTATGTGGTGTTTCACTGCACGGATGGGTTAAATCCGGACACAGTTGGCCAAAAGGTTCATTTCATTCATTCATTCAAACCACACAAATGTTATAAGCAGACCACAAGGGGTGGGATATGGGCCTATTAAGGAGTATATAAATAGTATATTTTACAGCTAAATGTATTACCAATTACATTAAAATTTGTATTACAAATTACATTAAATATCACCAGGCTGATTTGATGATGGCAGCTGTAGGAGCATGGTACAAAGTCTTTAGGATGAAGCCATGGATAAAAATCTCACATTATACAATGCACTTTAGGAATGTGTTATTTGGTATGAGATACATAAAGTGTGGATAATATCAACCTGCAAACAGACTCAAAGTATGGTAGCTCACCACTCTCCCTGGAGCATTTTATACCCATTTTTGGGAGAAAAATACACACATGCCAATTTTCTGATGAAGTGCAGTGAATAGAGCGTAATTGTGGGCTTTCACCTACAGTATTAGTCTCTGTCTGGCTTAGGCCATCTAGTATTCTCTGCTTTATCCTCAACAGAGTCATGACTAGCAATTCACTTAACATCAAGTGAATGTTCTTCCAAAGTAAGGTAAAACTCCTCCAAACTGTCTTCATAGTAAATTTTACAAATTCAGTTATAAAATAAGGTTGTAGAATTCAAGCACATGGGGATAAAAATAACTAACAGGTAATAAAGTCTGGTCTTTAAATAGCCGATTTGCAAACAAAGGATACTGTTTGAGTTCATCTACTTTGCCGTAGTCTTCTGCGTCAGGATCCTTGCCTTCAGCAGCTGAGACCACTGTTGCATATGCCTGAAACACACAACGGTTTTCATACATAGAATATGCACAAGGACAACTGAAATATGCATTATACACCATTTGGTATTTCTTGTTACAAGATGTTCAAACCTCAAGCCAGTCATACAGGTTGATGAGCCTCCCACACTCCAGATGGAGCTTGTAGACAATGCAGATATCTGGAGCAGCACTGGAGACTGTGCCAGCATCTGTTTTCAGTCTTTCGTTCTACAACGGCAAGAGAATATCTACATTTGCAAGTGTAACATCTGTGTTCTCACTGTATTCTTACCATGAACTGTATTCTTCAAAATAATTCAGTTGAGTTTAAAAAAAAAAAAATCAATAGAAAAACGTATGCTACCTGTAAGTAGTAGAAAGGATGACTAAGTGCCGTTTGGATGGAGGTTCGCGGGGTAGCATTGAGGTGTCGCCGCAGGACCCCAGAGGAGCTGTAGTAGCACACCTCATTCAGTGGCTGCAACTCCGGTGGAGTCAGGTGACTCCTGTACAAAGAATAGCGTTTATCCATTTAACCATAAATGGATTTTCAGTTTCGTGTCATTTTAGGTCTACCGCAACTTTGATTTCTTGACTGTTAAACACTGACTAACATTTACTTTCCACTACACATTATTTAATGCCCAAACTCTCAATCACTACCCTACTTACATATGTTTGCTGCATGAGCAGACTGTTTTGGTAAAAGTACTCAGATGCTCCCAACTTCCTTATAACAACTTTTATAGCCTGCTTTCCCCATAGAGGACAAATTGTTCCAGAGCATGTCTTTGGAACTGTAGACTGTGTTGTTGCCAATAATCTCAATAGGACCTTATCAGAAGATGGCCCATTTTCAGCTTGTACAGTAAAAAACAAATCAATTGTTTTCTGGCAGACTTTCTTTTCAACCAGGCCATTTCTTCTGAGTGTCACAATAATCTCAAAGTGTTACAGACTAACCTCACAAGGCCATCAATAAAATCTAGAGTCTCATTTCTCAGAATTTCAAATGGACTCATTTTCTTCGTTCTTCTGGACCCTTTCATCTCCAAGAGGGTCTGAGAGAAAACAAATTCGCATCATAAAATAAGCCTGATAAGATTATGAAGCTTAACATTGTCCCAGAATGACAGGAAACACCAGCTGAGCCTGCGAAACATACTTTTTGAAGTTGGAAGAGATCAGTCTTCTTTTGCAGATCCTTTCCTGGCGAAGTGACATCTTCCCCAGAGAGAGACTCCATAGACATGCCTAAGGGCAGAACATGGTAGTGTGTTTATTAAAGAACCAATTACCAACAGTAAACGACAGCAAAACAGAACTGCAATTTTTATGATAATTTCACAAATACAAACATATTAGCACGCATGCGAGCTTAATGCAACCATTAAGACTGATATTTGATTACAGCCTACAAGGTAGTATTACAGCACCAATTTACCACTCACTACTCTAACAATGCTTAAAGCCTGCAATCTTTAAAGTTTAGTATGCTTAAAATGTTTTAGTACTGTAATCAGTCAATATAATTTAGTGGGTTATCTCTCTATTCCATACTAAGTAGCATTTTAATGCACCGACACTGAGAATAAAGGAAACTGTTTGAAGATAACTTACTGTCAAGCTGCTCAAATCTGACAATGTAGTCCTCCAGCTGCTGTAATGCACGTTTCATTTTTTTGGTCTTGCCTGGCTTGAGAATGTCAGCACACTTTCTCAATGCTGCAACAAGCTCATCTTTTGCCAGCAACCTATAGTCATGTGACAGATAAAGTATGCAAAAAAGCTTTGGAAATCGGAACACATACATTCTGTTAAGATTTGTGTGATTTAATCTAACAAATCAAGACAACTATATCCAAATATTCTTTTAAACAGGAAAAACAAGGAAAAGTGTGCTCAGACACATTGTGAAATCTCCTACCTCAAAAGCTGCATAGCAGATTCATACTCATTTGTCTCCCATACATTCTTTTCCAGGCAGGATATATGCAGCTCCCGGATCTACAAAACATACATGTGGATTATGTTTTACATTACAATATGAACCAGTACCTGTCTTGTAAAAGAGATTTAGGAGTCAGTATAACTTCATGAATAGAGCCCAAGTTCTTACTTGTTTCCCCAGAGGATACTTTGGCAGAGATGCTGTCAGAGAATGCAGACAGCGGAGAATGGGGTAGTAGTTCTTATGGTATTTTCGAAGGCCTTTCAGTAACGTCTGACAAACCTCCTGTAAAAGTTATAAAGCATGCTTGCTGAAATGACCATGAACAACATAACTAAAAACAAACTTCAAACAATATCATAGGAAATGGAAAAACAAAGATATATTACAAAACTGCACTACAAGATATTCATGTGAATTACTTACCCTAACATGATCATCACTGGTAAGAAGCTGTACCTGTTCCTGTGGTTCCTGAGTCTCCACATATCTGAAATTAAATGAAAAGGTACATTTTCATTACACCAACCCCTCAATGGCTTGCGTGCCCTAAAAATTGGGACAGGATTTTATCTGGAATACTTGGACACTCAGTTTCAGTATCTCCCTACAATGTAAAACTCCCAATCGGTTTGAGATGCATGCACCAAACCTTTTGAAATTCACTATTAGGACAAAAAGGTCCGTATTTTATAAGCAAAAGTGAGGGTAAACACTTGCTAATTCTACTCACTAATGTACCATTTATGAGTACATGAGCTTTTTCCTCCATGGCTTACATGTGAAAGTTGCTGGGATCAAGACTAGCTTGAATCAGCTTTCATTAGATTACAGCAAATGCATCACCTCATGAAGGAGGGCAGCTGACGAAGCATCTCCACATCCTTGTGGCTTAACTTCTGAGCATAGTGCAGGGCCTCCGGTTTCTTACAGCATAGCACACTTAGAGGCTGGGAATGGAAGTGCTCCAAGAGGGCTAACTATATAAGAATAAATATATTCGACAAAGGGGGCAAACCACACACTGATTAATCAGCACAATCATACTAATAGATGCAGACAAAATCTACAAAGCGAGAAGCAGCGAAATTACTGTACATGTCTTGGTGTCCGCTCACCTGCAGGCCTTTGACAAAGTTGCGTACAGAGAAGTCATGGTACAGGAAGATACTCAGCAGCACCTGCAGAACCTTATCACTGAGCTTGAAGGGAAACTGTGAGGTCAGAATCAGCTGTAAAAAAACAACCGCGATATCAGAGGAATGCACACAAAACATCAGAACACAAACAAACATGTTAAATCTTATTTCAAGACCGTCAGTACTGAATACCTTGTCAATGACGGTAGCAAGATGCTGTGTACAGGACAGTGACTGAAAAAGTTCAATGCACAGTAGAGAGGACACAGAGTGCGGCAACATGTGCTGAATGGTGCTGGGCGACGTGGCGATGCCAAAGACAAAGATCAGTGGAAGCTCGTGGATGTACCGACTGGTCAAAATATCATGGTTAGGTTGTTGATAAACACTGAATTCAAAAATTCTGGTATAAAATCATAACAGTGATATCAGGACAGAGACACTTACTTGCAGATAAGGATGAAGTCCTGTAAAACTCGTGGGTTGAAAGCTTCAAAATCTTTGAAGATCACCACAATTGGTGGACTCTGTGAGAAGCCATTCTCTGAACATGTCTTGTCTGGAGACTTCATGGCATGTTTCTATAAAGAAGTAGCCAATAACACAATGAGCTCAGTGTGATCAGCACTGAATTCACTTTAAACAAACAGTCAGGACTACATGTAAAATTTTCAGCATGTATTACTGGTTCTATTAAAAAAAAAAAAAAACAAGCATTGTAGAACAAATTAACATTAACACGAGATAAAAACTACATAAAATGCTTTTAGAAATATACATAGGTTCTCAACAAGTGGAGCAAACTGTCATTCTAACTGTGACAAAAACAGAAGCAGCATGTTTAAAAAAAACAAAAAAAAAACAAAAAAAAACTGTATTTCGGTGTTCATGTGAAATGCACAAAAAATTCATTTTCATATGAATAACTCAGATTCACCGGAAGGGGAATAAGCATTAGCTGTTAGCACTTGAACACAATGAAACCCACAAAAGCAATGATGCACATATAGTGAGAATAATAGGCAAAACATAAAATCCTAAAGGCTTACTGTTATTTAAATATGTAATTTTTAATTTAGTCCACTTATTCTTAAGAAACAAGCTAAAACAGCAGCTTCTGTAGTTCAGCTTGATTTTGCCAGCAGCACCATGTTTGCTAGTTAATAGTTGTACACAAACCAACACAGCAGCTTGATTGCACAGCTTGATTTCAATTAAGTTTTTTTTATCTACAGTTAGCAAGCAAAAAAGTTTAGCTATTTTTAGGTAACCAGTTAGCTAACACTGCTGTTGCATGGTAACAGGAAGAATAGCAGCCCAACACAGCAGACTATTGGGAAATGTTCAATATTGCACAGTTAGAATAGCTCAGAAATAGCTGACTGTAAATAATTAACTACAACTACCAGCAGTACTTAGACTCGACAAAATGCACAGCACACACGAAAGTCTAAGGCATGAGTGTGACTCAAATTTTTTTGTGTTCGCACAGGATTCATTTCTCCTAACGAGTGCAACAATACTGTCGCACTGTACAGCCCTGGCATTAGTTAATGGTGAACACCCTTAAAAGACATCTAACTGCAATGTGACAATTTTAAAGTATGTGTTTCTACCTTCGTAACAGTTTTATACCACTGACACAGCGCACTGATTGAGCAAGACACCCTCTTCTGTGGTAAATGGATGCCAGAGTCCTCCTCATCTTCCTCCACCGACACTCCTACACCCATCAGTCTTTCCAAAACTCTCTGCATCAAGTGCTTCAGAGCTATATGAAGACAAAAAATTCTGCACTTATCACATCTGTATTAAGGCTTGTTGCCAAATTGGATTAGTTGCTGATGAGAAAAAAGACGCACCTGCACACTCTTTGGCTTGCACAGACACAGCAAAAGGGGTTACAGAACTCTTCAGGAGGTCAGACAGGCTCTGAAATGTCATGTCATGGTCTGGAACATTCACCCCTACAAAGACAGAGTTAGTATAACATTTATATCCTATTACTTCTATTAGACTGTATCTTTGCATGGACCTCTGCTCTAACCAATGATTACATAAATAAATAAATAAATAAACAAACAAACAAACATACATAACTGACTGCTTACATACCAAGCACCAAGGCAGCTGTAGGAATTTCACTGGCCCTCATGCGAGATGTCCAATCATCTGTTCTTGACTGGAAGCTCAAGGTATACTTTTTGATGAAATCTAAAAGGCTATCTAGAATTTTCTTATTTAGCTCATCTTGCAATATCTGTTTGAAGGAAAACCACAGTCAAATCAAAATGTTTTTCTCAGTGAAGTAACTCAATCGTTGCACATTACGATCACTGTGGGGGAAAAAAAAACCCAAAAAAAAAAACACAAACCTCTGTGTCCATTTCAATCTTCTCCCAAAGTCTTTGGCAAATGTTAAAACGTTCTCTGCCATAGCCGCAATCGTCACTTCCATCAACAAAATACTCTTCTGCACAATGAAAAAGACAAGTGTTCACAGAGCAAAAGCTACTGGCAAAAGACTTTAAAAAAGCTCCCTGTGCGGCTGGTGCGAGTACAGCTGAAATATTTCTGCTTACCTATACCTACAGTGCGCTTTCTCTTCTTAGAGCCTGGCTTGAAGACAAAGCATCCCTAAACATGTAAAAAATAAAATAAAATAAGTAAGAATATAGTGTAAAGGTGTCAGCTTTGTGGGTACACCTGATTCATAAATAAATAAATAAAAAAGGTATGTGCCATGACACTTGGAGGAGAAAAAAAGAGGATGAACACACAGTGGAGAAAAAAGTATTCACACTTTGTTTTTCATATTACGTCTTAATGCGTTTTACTTTTGTACTTGTGTGAACAAAACAAACAAAATATATGAACAAAAATGTATTCAAAAGCATAAACAAAGATAGGTTTAAGAAATGAAACTGATGGGGGAAATAAAAAAACATCGACACCACAAATTCATAACGTTAGCACTTTGTTTACAAGCCGTTGCTGGCAGTTACAGCCTGGAGAAGACTACAGTAAGTAGGTGTGGCAGCGCTCTTGGCTAAATGTTCCTCTGATGGACCAGGAATCCTCTATTCGTTTTTAATGACCTTCAACTTTTCCACTTTCATATTATCAAACCAAAAGTACTGACAGGGATATTTAAGGTTTTTGGTATGACTCCGTACCTTTTTCCCTTCGAGCGCTGTTTAATAATGTTATCCCAGAGAACTTGAGGAAGCTTCTTCACCATGATTGCATTAAAACTTCCCAAATAATGGCAACACTTTTATGAAACCAGGTGCAACTTTCAAGAGAACATACACACAAAATATGTGTGTATGTATGTGTGTATACATATGTGTGCTTTTCCTGTAGTATAAGGAAAAGTCTATTCAATTTGTTCTGGTATAAACTGAAGTTGTGCACAGTTACACATTAACATATTCATTATTATCAGTAGCAGTAGCAGTAGTTGTAGTAGTAGCAGCAACAGCAACAGCATTACTACGTCATTTTTTTCGGCAAACTTAAAAACAGGATTTTCTGTTTTAGTAAAAACAGCAGCTCAATGTGACTCAAAGACTCGATTTAATAGGATTAGTGGATAAAAGCACACTTTTCAGTCTTATGGTTTAATCGATTTTAAAGACCGCTTTAGACTTGTGTTCAGGCGAGCTGCCAACACACAGACCTAAGGACATTTAAAATGGGAGCTATAGTCCATCCTCCACTTACACCACTGATACCCAACAGAGGAGGTCATTACGGTTCACTGTCTGAGCAAAAACAGCACTATGTTGCAAACAGCAAACGATTTTGGGCAGAAAATGTGGACAGGAAACAGTGCCGTGTTTCTCCACTGATTTCTGTCTGTCCAGACTGAGCCCTGCAGCTTCGGCGCACTGACTTTACTTCTCTTTAACCAGATCTACATTTCCCCCTTAGAGGGGGAATGAACGCGAGGCTGAAGTCAGCGTCTTGTTCGATTTTTTCCGTTCTACCTTAAATGGTACAGCAGTTATCATTATAACGATTCGGGCGCCACAACGTATCTACTGTATCTGCCAAACCATTTAAGGTGGAACGGAAAATTGGAAGAAGCTGACTTCGGCTTCGTTTTTGAACGGAGGGATATTTCTGTAAAACAAAACCTACAACGTAATTAGTTTAATTATATGCCTTAACATTTCCAATAAGTGCAAAGCGTTTACCTTCGACACTGATGAAGTACTCATCTTCTCTTTCGCAGGATTATTTGGAGAACACGTCGTCACTTCCTGTTATTTTTCCCGCGCTAATGACGTCAAAGGTAACGTTGCCGGCTAAATGTTGAATAAAAGTTTTCTGGTATGTCCACGTTTCTCATTCAAAATAAGGGCTGGTTTTAAAAACAGATTCTCCTAATCGGTGACAAAGTGAAGACTGTGTTTATAACAACCATCTCAGATTCTGCATCTGCTTGCGAGACGCAGAGCTGCTTACTTTTAACAATTCCTGAGCCAAAAAAAGGGAAAAACTGAGGGAGAAGAAATAGGACCATTTAGTGAAACACGACCGAGCCGCGTGCTTATACAAAAGCATGAAATAGTCGATAAGATTTGCACTTTCATTAGGGTGGACACCACTACTGCTGTTCAAACAAACTGAAATGGGGATTTCTGAACAGCATCAACACTTATCTCTTAAATATTTGATCTTTTTGAAATGTTTAGAATAGCCAAAAATGAAATAAATGTTTTCAGTAATATGAAACCAATGTGGTTGTATATAAATGTACCAAAGGGTTATAATATGCAACCTCATGTTTGAAATAATTAATGGGACAGGAAGGTTTAAACTTTTTTTTTTTTTTTTTTTTTAAAAAAGAAAAAAA
>JAILXH010084858.1:4460-17455 GCA_023558415.1 Piaractus mesopotamicus | reverse complement strand
ACCTACCCTCTAAGTTTGGTCTTTGGATGACTTATGGTGTCTTCTCCACAAACCGTTTTAGGGCAGAAAAAGAATACTAAGAAGAAGAAGAAGAAAAAATCCTAGCAAAAGCAATAGGGTTCCATGCACCTAAAGGTGCTTGGACCCCTAATAATAATAAGAAGAAGAACAAGAAAAATCCTTGCAAAAGCAATAGGGTTCCATGCACCTAAAGGTGCTTGGACCCCTAAAAAAAATAAATAAATCCTAGCAAAAGCAATAGGGTTCCATGCACCTAAAGGTGCTTGGACCCCTAAAAATCTTGACAATTCCAGTAGGGTTCAATGCATTGCATGCTTGAACCCTAAAAAGCTCACATTCCCATCTGAAGCGGTTATGGAGCTGAGTCGGAGACCACGTGCATTGCCTGCATGGCGCTGCTTTGTTAAGGTTCACTGTTCTGACATATTTGAGATGATTCATTAAACATCTTGTGCCTCTGTGGTATTCCAGCCTCTTCTTATCATCTAATAATATAAAGTGCTCCATGTGATTTCTTTCTGAGAACTCTGATCTTTTGCCTTCAGTGGCCACATGAATAGCGGTGCAATTTGAGCTGACATCTTGATTTAAATCTATGAAGCGTTCAGATGAACCAGTTGTAATTTATTTAGTTTTAACATTTCCATCAATACATTTCAACAAATGGAAATATGTGAATACACTTCTGCACGTTTTAGTACACAGTCATGTTTATGTGCTGAGATTTACACGCTGGGAAAATAATAAACCAAAAAATGTGGCCTGTGCAAATGTTATGGCACATTATTTTTTCAAAAATGTTAACCTCTATATAACTATTTAAGGGCGTTCTCTATAGAGGATGCTAGAATTTCACTTATTTTCACTCAGATAATCAACAAAACATGCAGAATGACAGGTTGTTCAAACTTCATATAACTGTATAAAGAACTACTGGCATTTTCAAATTATGTGAAAAAAAGAAAAACAAAAATCATAATTTTTGATATATTTATATGCCATATATAATTCTGCTTGTTTTTTACAGGACAAAAATGCATCAGGTGATGCAGGGACAACAGGTGGTGTTGGACGCAAACCCTCGGCCCCTCTAGACTCTGCAAAGGTTAATATCAAAGTGGAGTGGACAGAGAAGTTTCCAGAAAAATGGAAAAAACATCTGCAAATAGCTCTTCAGAGTTGGTTCAATAAAGTGTTCGAGCACATGAAAGAGACCTGCACTGTTTTGAACCTTCAACTTCTGGCTGATCAGCGTCAAGCAGTGGTGGAGATAAGCCCGTCAAAGGGTGAGAACTTTTTTTTTTTTAATAATTGTAATTTCATTTTGTACTACGAATTACTGACATGGTACAAAATATACATGCTGTCAACTTTATTGGAAAAAATGACATGGCGTGATTGAAACACTGTCTTTCTTTGGGATACAACCTGTTCCATAACATCAGTGTTTCTATTCTCATCACTACTCATTTTCTGCTGGTGTTTAGTGAAGGGCGATATTAATAAATGCCACATCAAGTTTACAACTATATCAAAGTACGAGGAGATATTTAAGTTTGAATGAATGAACATTTTTTAATCATTTTTGTTCATTTGTTGGGTCTTCTTTTAATTGTTTTTCTATTTTTGTTGCAGTTGCTGTCGCTGTTGTTTATTTTTCTTTCTCTATGTCCTCCTTCTTGGAAGAGACCTCATAGATGCCTATATGCATTATTAAAAACAAAGTATAATATGTCCTCCAAAAAGGGGGGTGGTGGTGGTGGGTTTAAAAAAAGTAGATTAGCATTATACAGTTAATAAATTAGCACTAATAAAGTTAATACATCAGCATTAATATCATTAATAAGTAGTCACTAAAAAAGTTGAAAATTTATCATAAAGTAAATGAAATACAATCAATAAGGAACACAGAATAGAATTAATAAGTCAAACTGCTTGGCAACAGGAATACTAGTTTATGGGCATCATATCATGGATATAGTGCTTATGACTTAATACATTTAGCACAACAATATCACTAACAGTGAAAAAAAATAATAGCATGCTATACCGGTACCAGACTAGGTATCTCCCAGACCTAATACTGTCCAATCTTATGGTGTTTTTGTGATGTTTGTGTATAATCATTTAATATTTGATTGTGTTTTATGTAAGCATGTAACTATACATAATTTGTCTTATTTTTGTTATTTGTGTAGTTTGATGTACTGTGTAAACATCGTTCAGGTTTCACTTTCCAGTCCTTACAGGCCACATAAGGAAACTAAGCTGCAAAAAACAGCCCATTTTAAATTCATTCTTTCTGTGATGTCATGAGAAACAACAAATTTACATATATCAGCCAATTCAGCCTACAGCAGTTTAGCCCTCCTGTTCACACTGAAGTAGCTGAGGCACAATACAGGGCAGGAAATCAGAACAGAGCTCATTTACATATATGAAACTCAAAGGCACAGTAACCAAAACAGCCTGTTTAAAAGGGATAAAGAGAGGTTGAAATGTGGTCACGTAAAAATTAAATTATGCATGTTTTAACCCATATATAAATGTTTGCTTTTGTTGGATTTGTCTTTTGTTTTAGCTTTGGACGTTTTAAAGACGCAGAAAAGTGGAACTTTAACATTCAAGGAATTAAAATATAGCACTATAGTGCACTTTTTGGTGGATGAAACAAAGTTATTGAAAGAGCCACCGAAGTCAGTACCCACAGTAGAGGAGGAGAAGGTGCCTGTCCCAGAGGTAATTTGTGTTTTTGGATTATTATTTTTGTTTCCTGATTTTCTCAGTACTTTGTGTCTCTCTTAATGCCAGGGCTGCATTAACCCAGTTGGCTGCATGAGTTTAGGGTGTAAACAATATCATTCAGTTTGACATTCCTGGTCAGATTCCATGTTTCTGTTGATTTTCTACATGTACAACCCCATTTCCAAAAAAGTTGGGACACTGTGCAGAATGTAAATAAAAATAGAATGCAATGATGTGCAAATCATATAAACCATATTTTTAAAGGAAAATACTACAAAGACAACATATCAAATGTTGAAACTGAGAAACTTTATTGTTTTTTGAAATATATATGCCCATTTTAAATTTGAACAACATGTTCCAAAAAATGTTTATCACTGTGTTTCATCACCTCTTCTTTTAACAACACTCTGCAAGAGTGGAACTGAGGAGATCAATTGCTGTAGTTTTGAAAGTGAAATATTTCCCTGTTCTTGTTTGATATAAGATTTCAGCTGCTCAACAGTTTGGGGTCTCCTTTGTCATATTTTTCATTTCATAATGCACCAAATGTTATCACTGGGTGACAGGTCTGGACTACAGGCAGGTCAGTTTAACACCCAGACTCTTTTTTATACTGTGCAATGCTTTTGGAATACATGCAGAATGTGGTTTGGCATTGTCTTGCTGAAATAAGCAAGGCCTTCCCTGAAAAAGACACAGTCTGGATGGCAACATATGTTGCCAAAACATGTATATATTGTTCAGCATTAATGGTGCCTTCACAGATGTGCACATCACCTATGCCATGTGCACTGATGCACCCCTATACCATCATGAATACTGGCTTTCGAACTGTGTGCTGATAACAAGCTGAGTGGTCTCTA
The DNA here is from genome assembly GCA_023558415.1 of Piaractus mesopotamicus. Lineage (NCBI taxonomy): Eukaryota > Metazoa > Chordata > Actinopteri > Characiformes > Serrasalmidae > Piaractus > Piaractus mesopotamicus. The sequence continues at coordinate 13,823 of JAILXH010084858.1, read as the reverse complement.
GCCTGGAAAACACAGTGTCCATGATTTCCAAAAAGAATGTCAAATTTTGATTTGTCAGACCACAGGACACTTTTCTGCTTTGCCTCAGTCCATTTAAAATGAGCTCGGGCCCAGAGAAGGTGGCAGTATTTTTGGAGCCTGTTTATATATGGTTTCTTCTTTGTGTTTTAGAGTTTTAACTTGTATTTGTGGATACAGTGATGCACTGTGTTCACAGACAGTGGTTTTCTGAAGTGTTTCTGAGCCCATACAGTAATTTCCACTACAGAATCATGTCTGTTTTTAATGCAGTGCCGTCTGAGGGCCCAAAGATCACAGCCAGCAAATACTGTTTTTTGGCCTTGTCCTTTACATACAGAGTTTCTCCAGATTCTCTGAATCTTTTAATGATATTATGTACTGTAGATGATGAAAAGCAAAAGTTCTTTGCTATTTTATGTTAAGAAACATTATTCTTGAATTGTTGCACTATTTACCCACTCAGTCTTTCAGAGTAAAACCCCTCCTCATCTTTACTTCTGAAAGACTCAGCCTCTCTGGGATGCTCTTTTATACCCAATTATGTTATTGACTTGTTGCCAATTAACCACAAGGTGTTTTTTTAGCATTACACAACTTTACCAGCCTTTCGTTGCCCTGTCTGAAATTTTTGGAACGTGTTGTTGGCATTAAATTCAAAATGGGCAAATATTTTTCAAAAACAAAATATCTCAGTTTCAGCAATTGAACACACTTCTGCACATTTTAGTGCACATTTACTGTTTATTTACTGGGTTTAACATATTGAGAAAAAATAAAACATGCCGTAACTTTTGCACAGGCCACATTTTATGTTTTATTTTATTTTAACAAATGCATTGTGTATTAACATGTGCAGAAGTGTGTTCTTTGTAGAGAATGTGTTAACTTATCTTGTAGTTTGACCAGTGGTGTTCAAATTTTTTCGTTCTATTGTATTGTGGAAAATTATATCACAAGATGCTTTTCTGAGTATGTGGTCAGTATAGAACAGTGAACAGCTGTGTGGGACATTTAATTTAAAAAGATTTACTCAAATTACAGAGAGCCTGTAAACAACAACATAAACAACAACCCAACATACAATTCACAGTGGGAAACAGTAGGAATTTTTTCCCCACACAAACAGTGCAGATGTTCCAAAAAAAAAGTCTGCATTGCTTGAAACGTCCAACAATAGAATCAAACCCAGTCCATGTAGAATACATTGGATAGGCTCACCTGTTCTTGGCAGGAGGGTGTAATGAGCTTAGATAAATGGTCAGATCCAGTGGTACCTCAAGGCAAGCAATTGAAGATCCTGTATCTGGCCTCAAGATATAAAGGCATTGTCAGAGGTTCAGGGCCCCATGATGCAGGTCCATCACTAACGTGAAATCTCATTTTGCTTTAGAAGCTGCTGCTATAGACCCCTCTCCCCTGACTAAATACTCACCTTGTGTGGATCTCATATGTTAAATTGTGTGTCCTCTTTTCCTTACATCATTTCTTCACATCTCAGCTCCTCCGTCTGAGGAGGATAAGATGGACGGTGGAGTCAGTGCCGAACATGTTTGTCAAATGTGATATCTTTCACTGGAGCATCACTTTTATCACCTTTACTGGGCTTAAAGGATCTGCTGATAGTAAATACCTTGCTGACTACTTAGGTATTAACATCTGGTACTGATTGAGTATTGGAATAATTCAGTCGATACTATAAAAAAGTAAAAAACAAAAAACGATACTCAGCCCTAATCAGTATCCCTTATTAATGAAGTACACCCTTTGCCCACATTTAAAACCTGTGGCTCCATGTCTGTCAGCATTTTAAATTTTCTTTACTAATTATAAACCTTATTTTCCATGTTTTTAGGTGGACATGTTTTTTACTGCTTACATGGATTTAGACAAATGCCCCCCAAATATTCAAACAGAGCTCAAGAGTAGGTTTGGAAATCCTCAGTTTGGAAAGAATTTGTTATTTTCAGGACCTTTTCACATAATTGAGAAGAACTACAGAGAGTTTTGTGGCATCATTAGAGGATCAGAAACTGGAATGGCTGCTGCTGCTGCAATGAAAAACGATCTAAGTAGAGCTGGGATCCCACAGCATGCTGAGAAGAGTGGAGCTCCACCTGATTTTACCATTCCTCTCTTTCATTACTGGTACTTGAGCCATGCTTTCAGAAGTGAGCTCAGCCAGTTTGAGAAGGAGTTTGGTGTTAAAATAAATGCTGATGTGTCGGTTTCAGTTACTGCTGTGGATCAGACCAGAAGTGATTCTGTTCAGGAAGCTGCTCAAAGATTTATAGACTTTTACCATCACAGCACGCAAGAGCTACAGTGTGTTAACATCCCTCAAACACAGCTGGAGTCAGAAATTGTTAAAGAGGCAGTGCATAATATTCAGTCAGACCAGACTAAGATGATGTTAAACATGTCAGCTGATCAGTGCCTGCTGTTTGGACCAAAACCTGTAATCACAACAGTTCAGAAGAGGATGGATCTGAAGTCTGGAATGAAGCTTGCAGAATCATTCAGCAATGGCATGACAAGTAAAATGGAGACTGACATCAGTGACGCATCAAGAAGCTGGTCTTCACAGATGTCCAGGACCTTGGAAATGGACATCAAGGACGCTGCAGATTCGATTGTGATGAATAAGACGCATTGGGAACTGATGGAGAAGATTTCTCAAAAACAGATTAAAGACATTGAACAGAAATATGGAGTTGTGTTTACTGCTGTACCTTCGCAGGGCTCCATTACGGTGACAGTACACTCAATCAACCAAGGTGTCAATCTTAAATGCCACGCCCTCAGAGCCTTCATGCATCTCTATCAGAAGGTTGCCACATCAGCTGTTGCCTATACATTTAAGAACGCTGCTGAGGCGAAGGCTGTAGACCAGGCGCTGGAAAGACTCAGCTGTCAAGACTGTTTTGTTGGTGTACAGGAGAAAAACGATATCTGGAAACTTGTTGGACTCCCAAAGCATCTCTGCCCTGCCATCACTGATGTTGAGAAGCTGGTTGGAAAGCGTGTGTTTGATGACAAGACAAAGCGATTAGTTGGTTACCCGGGAAATTTCCCACAATCATGGGGGCTTAGAGGAGGACAACAGGGAGCAGGTGCAGCTGGGTGGACACATGGACCTTCTCCAAACAGTAGAGCACAAGCGTACAATGAGCCAGGAAAAGCTACTAACGAGAAAGAAAGTGATAAAAGCAAAGATGACGACTGTCCAATCTGCATGGACAAGATTACTGACAAAACGAAACTGAAATGTGGCCACGAGTTCTGCAAAGGCTGTCTGAAGGAGTCAGTGAAGTGCATGGGTAAAATCTGCCCAGTGTGTAAGGACATCTTCGGGACGTTGATGGGAACCCAGCCTGATGGAACAATGGACGTCTCTACCAAAGGCTTCAGTCTCTCTGGTTACCCTCACTGTGGCACTATTGAAATTTTTTACACCATACCAGACGGCTTTCAGACGGTAAGAATTCGTTCTTAACAAAAGGGTAAAACTTCATTATCCGTAAGTATTTAACATGTGCAAGCATCCACATGTATTTACAAATGGTGTATAATAGGACTGTCCGATAAATCGTATTTTTATTGTTATCTTAGCTTTAATGAACATACAACTACAAAACACACACTCGGAGACCTTAAAATGTCCCCATAACTCAGCTTTAATGGAAATTCAACAGCTGCAGTAAAGGGGAAAACACACAGCACACAGGCTGCTCAGGCTTTACTGTTTTTCTACTAGCCAGCTGGGCTACTGAAGCTCGCTACCTTATGCCCCTAGTGTCCTTCAAGACAAGAGTCCAGGATCAACTAAGAACACAGTGCCTAACAACACTCAACCAAAACAAGAACAGCATTATTTTTAAACTAAACACAGCCCGGCATGTTTGCTGCCACAGTAATTAGCAACTGACTGTTTCTCAGCCATTCAGTGCACAAAAATTGTGTTCTCAGTTCTGATGTATGTAGTTCTTAGTGTTTCATTTCTTTTTATTTTGCAAAAAAGTAAATGGTGCTTTTGTAATTTTGTTTTTTGTTATTAGTTTAAAGAAGGGTCTAAAGAAATGTTAGGCACTTGCATTACATCCAGCCAGAGACACATTACTTTAATAGCAATTTATTGCTTTTCATATCGTCATCGTAATATCAGACAGCTTTATTCAAGCATCACATTTTATGTCAATATCATGCCGTCCTACTGCATAGCATATAAACTGAGGTAGTTGTTTTGTGGGCATGGAGGGGGTGGAGCTTCAGCTGTGGACAGACCTGCACTGAAGCGTTTATAAATTCTAGAGATTGTTTTTGTTTCTGTTTTTGTTTCTGTTTTTGTTTTTTTGTTAGAAGACATACGCTGAAAAAGTCATACATGCTTACTCGATACCTTTAAGCAAAATTTGCCATTTTGAATGACGAACATCTACTGTAAGCAGATTAATCTGGCAGAGAATCTCCCCCAGACACGACAGAGCAGCAGTTCACTTTTATTATTTAGCAAACTCACAGAGTAGTATTTAATTTTCAAGTGTCAGTCAGAACTTAGATAACATTAACCAAACGGGAAGTCAGCTGGCTAAATTTTTGAATGTTCAGATTTTTTAGTAGTTTACGAATGGTGAACGAAAAAAAGGTTAATGTGTGTAAATTATCATTAACAATTAAGACAGTTTTTATTTAGCATTCATCTAAAAGACAGAAACACATTGATACCTGTGAACTGTCTTAACCGCTATGAGAGCTTTGTCTATATATTGCATCAAAAGTGTCAGTCTTTGGGGTCCAAGCACTATGCGCTTTATGAAGTCAGTAGACCCTCATTTTTGTAGAATGGCATCCAATCAAGTTTCATACACTATGACCTTTTGACCTTAATATGGTAAACAAAAAAAAGTCAGAATACCTAGAAAACTGTACAGTTTTTGACATAACTTCTATTTGTGTAGGTGAACAAAATAATTCCAAAACAATTAACAATTAATTTTTAGACTTGAAGATGTTAAAATCACTATAATTTTCTCCTATATCAGACTGGTTTCTGAGTTTGTCAACTTTTTTTGCTTCTCAGGGGTTTTCAAGACTGAAAGCTCAGCTGGAGAACTTTTATTCATCTGAGCCAAAGCTCTGTGGAATCAATAACACAATAAATATAAAACATCTAATCAAATCTCAACCTCAGAATTGAAAATTCCATTGAGCCCAAAAATGTGTATTGCTGGAACCTTATTGCCTCTACAAAGACACATCTGACCTAGTTTTAATAAAAATAATAATGATAATAATAATAATAATAATTTTCATCATCATTTTTCATGCTGGTGGCAGCTTAGAGGTCTTTAGAGACAATTGATGAAGTTTAACAACAAAAGAAACTATTTAGTGTTATATGATTTTAAGTTAAGACAGTAACTCGGATCAGATTAAAAAGATAAAGACCAAACAGACATAGAGTTTTAATGAAGCGCTGAGTTTCAGCAGTTCATAATTCCAAAACTGTACAGTCATTTAATATAAACACAATCATTCTTTGTACTGTTATTTAGGAGAGGCATCCAAACCCAGGACAACGTTTCTATGGAACAAGTCGCCGGGCTTATCTGCCTGACAACAGTGAAGGAAGGCATGTGCTGAAGCTGCTGCAGAGGGCTTTTGATCAGAAACTGATCTTCACTGTCGGGACCTCCACGACCACTGGAGCACAAAACATGGTCATCTGGAACGACATTCATCATAAGACCAGCATCAGTGGTGGTCCGCAAAGGTAAGAGTGACCATTATGAGAAAGAAATCTATTGAGACATGCAGAATCTCTCTAAAAATCACCAAATCAACCACAAAATGAGGTCATTAATTGCCTTATTTGTGTTAAATTCTTGCACTATGAAAAAATGCATATGTCATAGACTGAACTCTTATCTCTTTCCTCAGTTATGGCTATCCGGACTCTGACTACCTAAAGAGGGTGAAAGAGGAACTGAAAGCAAAAGGCATTGAGTGAAGATTAAAAATACAAAAGTACATTTTCATACAAAAGTACATATAACTAATATTCATATGTTGACCTTATTTTCTAGATAACAAATGCAGAGGAGTCACTTAATTTAGTCTTCTATATAGATTTAAGAGAATCTTAGGAAAATTGTGTGGTTATGTGATCACTTTTCAACTCAAGACATTTGATGATCATTTAGTACAGTTGTTTTCAAAAGTGAATGAGCGAGTACAGTTGTATGTGTTTGGCACCCCTGGCCAAATGACATATTTTGTTGATTTTTGAACTGAAGAGAAGTTACTACAACCTCTACAGTAGACTGTTTAAAAAAATAACATTTTTCTGTAAATGAAGTATGTTTTGGATCATAAGCCAGTCATATTTGCCATATTTGCCTCCAGAATTTGCTGATAGTTAGCACAATCCTTTATCCCATCAATCCATTCTACCTGTGCAATGTTGAGTTAGTGGTAGCCATTCAACATCCAAGCATAATAGATCCAGGGGCGACAACACAAATGTAGCCATTTTATTTACTATGCAAAACCACCAGTGAACCTACACGTGTCTTCTGAGCTTTATATGGAATGTTGATGATGGGAAAATAGTGGAGAATCTGAAATAATCAATTTTCTTTGGGGACTATTTTGCTTCAGAATGTCCTACATGTACCCATACTCTATGATTGGGTTTAGGCTAAAAGCTCATCGTAAAACTATCAAAAAACAATTCTGAGATTTTTCACTTTATGAAAATAAGCCAAAATCAAGCACAAGGGTTATCATGCTGCATGATTTTTCATCTTTAAATTTGATGGTTGCTGTGATGTTAAATTTTAGTACTCTGCACTTTTGTAACTTTACACTCTGTAAGCTGTAATAGTGACTGGATAAAATGAAGACAAATAAAGAAAGATCATGCATAAAACACTCCTCCAGTGATTATTCAGTCCTTTCTATTGTAAAAATGGCTCTAAACAAATGAACAGGCAGTACCCCAAATGACTAAAATGCAATGATCATTGTAAAGTAGAGCCATATTCTAAAATATTGTAGCACCTTTGTTAAATAATAATGAATAATGTATTTATTAAAGCTGCATTATGTAAGATGTTTAAAATAAAATTGAAAGAAGTGTCATTACTGAGTGAGGAGAAAAAAACAGGCTAAAATATGGTGAGCGTGTGTGCAACTGTTGCGAGTTGCCCTGTAAACCCTGAAATAATCATTCAGAAGTCTGAGGTGTCGGGTCGGGAGTTGTTCACACCACATCATACGTCTTTACGTATTAACATCACACACACAGGCTCAAATGGAAGGTCCGGCTCATATTTAGGTTTCAAATCATCTCAAAATCAACATTATACTGATGAAGATATCAAGTCAAATGGTCTTTATTGTCTTCCCTTAATGTAACTCTTATACATTGGAATGAAATGTGGTTCTTCAGGCCCCAAACACAACAGCAGCACATTTCAAAGAACTGCACAAAGTATATATATAAAGGTATATAAAGATATTGGGACACACCTCTTAATCATTAAATTCAGGTGTTTCATTCCTGGTGTAAAGCACGCCGCCACTGGACTCTGGAACAGTGGAAACGTATTCAGTGGAGTAATGAATCATACTTCTCTATCTGGCAGTCTGATGGATGAGTCTGTGTTTGGTGAATGCCAGGAGAACCTTACCTGCCTGACTGCAACTGTAAAGTTTGGTGGAGGAGGGATAATGCTATGGGGTTGTTTTTCAGGGGTTGGTCTAGGCCCCTTAGTTCCAGTGAAGGGAAATCTTAATGCTTCAGTATACCAGGACATTTTGGACAATTGTACGCCTCCAACTTTGAGGGAACAGTTTGGGGAAAAATCCAACTCATCATTACAAATACACTTGCAATACAGCAAAAGAGCTCAGTTCCAATGAATGGAATGCTGCAACCTAAGTTTAGGGATGACCCTTTACTGTTTCAGCAGAACAGTATGCCCCTGTGAGCTCTATAAAGAAATGGCCAGGTGATTTTGGTGTGGAGGAGCCTGACTAGCCTGCACAGAGCCCTGCACTCATGAAACACAGATCAGGCTCTTGCATGTGAATGTGTTAAGCTGATATTAATAGAATTGATCCATGTTTAAAACAAACATAAAGGATTAGTTTTGATATTACTAATTTTCCAAGTGTTAGATCAGCTAAAGTCAATCAACTCAAATAAAAGAAAATGAACTGTCGTTTTTAAGCCCTCACAGGATTTCCACCAGGACTATTGAGATTCATACCCGAATAAATGCTGCCTGTTATGCTCAAAATACAATGTCCCTCACATTACTCAACTATTTTAAGTTAGGGGGACTTGATTTCATGTGTTCAAATGGAGTTAAATCAACACACTGAAATTCTCCTTATTTTGCTCACCATCTCTGTTGTCTTTCTTTCTAGGCTGCACTCTTAGAAAAGATGGTTCTTCAAGAGTTCTCTAGTACAGAAAATGGTTCTGTCTGGAACCATGAACACTCAAAAAACCCTTTACATGATTAAAGGGTTCTTTGCATCATGAAATGATTCTTCAGATTGATAGAGAATGTGCTATAGATAGTTCTATATAGAGCTTTTTGACAAGGGTTCTTCACAACACCAAAAAGCATTCTGCTACTGTTGCAGTATTTAGCTTGTAACCATAGAAGAACCGTTTTGGTGCTAAATAGAACTTTTTTAAAAGGTTCTATATAGAACCATATACACCCACATTCTTCATCAATCCAAAGAACTATTTTACAATGCAGAGAATCCATTTATTTATTTATTTTTTTGTACAAGAGACAGACAAGTAAGTTAAGACAAGACAAGCCACAAAGAAAAAACACACAAAAAAACAGTACATGAAGCAAACAAATAAAGCGAGACAAACCAAACAAAAAAAGGTATAATAATAATAATAATGATAATAATGACAGACAGGCAGTATATGAAGTAAATAAAGTGGTAAGATATATGTATACACATATACACACACACCCATTCAACATCTTTGTACATAAAATACAATAGTCTATTGCATCAATAATAAGTAGGCAATATTGCTTTGCTGTGCAGAAGAAAGGGAGAGCCAGGGCGCCCCCAAGGACCCCCCACCAAACTTTTTCTGTCCCCTCCATACTCTTCGTCTCTCTCCCCCACCCCCCCAGGCCCAACCTGATTCCCAGCGCAGGCTGAACATCGCATCAGAGCCGCTTTCTGGGTCTTATTTAAAAGGCCACTTTGCACAGGAATCCCTATGAAGTGCCCATCTGGCCTTACTGAAATGGCCACTACGCACAGGATTCCTTTGTCCTTTGTCCTTTTGCTCTC
>JAILXH010084808.1:0-20243 GCA_023558415.1 Piaractus mesopotamicus | reverse complement strand
AAAAAAAAAAAAAAAAATCAAATTACATCTGGAGTTGGCCAGAAAGCATCAGTGACTCAGATAAAGTGTGAGATAAAGTTTTGTAATCAGATAAGACAACAAATGAAGTGTTTTGGCCAACAACACCATCTCAACAGTGAAGTATGTGGGTGGCAGAATCTAGTAGAGTCCAGTTAAAAATGAAGAAAGGGTGGACGGTGCAAAATACATGGAGATACTGCAAGACAACCTGCTTCAGTCTGCTAAAAACTAAAGCTTTGGAAAAATTTCACCTTTCAGCAGGACAGTAAGCACAAGGCCAAAGAAATACAGGAGTGGTGAATGTTTGGCACTATTTGAAAACTGCGGTCCACACATGTCATACAACCAACCAGTACCACCTGGAGCAAATCTGCCAGGAAGAATTGGAGAAAATCTCTTCAAAACAGTCCGCAAAGCTGGTAGAAATTTGCATCAATAGCCGCTATTACAGCAAAAGGTGGTTCTAACAAGCAGCAGTTTTGAGGGGCTGAACACGTATGCAAACAGCATTTTTCCGGTTGTTTTTTTTGTTAGATCTGTTGACAAATAATAAATTTTGAACGCTAGCATGGCTGGGGAAAAGAAGGTCTCTGCCACCTCCTCTGCCAGACTTCACCTCCAGCAACCTGTTTGAAGCCGTCAGCTCTCCACCTGCCTCAGTGACCTTAAACAATGACTCAGGGCAGTGTTTTAGTGATCGAAGACTTCATCGTTAAACACCTGAAAGCAGCTGGTTCTAGAGGCAACACTGCTATGTCTTGTTTTTCAGGAATATCTCATTCCTACAGATCTGAATAAACACAAGGATGGCACCATGGCCATTCATGCAGGGGTGAACGACATCCCATCCCATTAAAGCAAAGTCCTAGAGGAGCGTTTTGCCTTACTTCTAGTCACAATTAAGAAGAAGACCAAGACCAGGATTCTTATCTCAGACCACTAACCACATAGAGGAGAGGAAGCAAGGTGTTAAGCAGGCTCTTCATGCGAGTGATTGTGATGGGTAGTGACAACAGCATAGAGGTAAGTGCCAATATATTGAGCAGTAAATTATACCTTGCTTTACTCAATGTAAGGTCACCAAATAACAAAACATTTCTGATTCAAGATCTTAATAAAGAGTGTACATTAATTATGTTTCTGTCAGAAACATGGCCAGATGAAAATGACAGCAACTTGAAGCTGCTCCTGAAAGCAGATTTATTCATACAGTAAGACAGGGCAGGTGAGGAGGAGTGGCATGCATTTATAGTATAGTATAGTGACTTTAACTCGAAAAGTACCTCTGTTGGTGAATTTATGTCGTTAGAGTATGTTGCAATCAACCTTTTTCAATGATACTTCTGTGTTACTAATTGTAATATATAGACCTCCAAAGCAAAACAGTAATTTTTCGGCAGAATTTGCTAAAGGAATATCAATGGTATCCACAAGCTGTGATAAAATTCTTCTCTCTGGGGACTTACTGATAATCCAGCAGATAGTACTGCAATCCTGGATCTGGTAATCAGTAAAGATTTGAACAAAAACATGTCCCTTATTTCTGATGTTTTCTTATCAGATCATTTCTGTATATTCTTTAAAGTCAATATAGAAATAAGGAAGGAAATTCCAGAAACTTATTTGAAAAGAAGTTACACTGACTGTTTTAAACTGTTGACAAGGTCAAAAACACTGATAGTAGTGCATCAAATACAGCTCTGACTCCTTCCTATCATAAATCAGAGCACTTATGGAGGAAAACTAACCTACAGGTACATTATGATGTGCTCAAAGAGCAGATTTCCACCTACAATAATGCTATAACATCCAGACAGTCATACCTCTCTAATTAGTAAATAATTCGTAATTAACAAACACAAAGATAAGTCGGATGGTGATTTATCTTCTAAAATTTGTAAAGAGTTTGGAATTTTCGAAATAAAATAGTTTTGAGTAGAGGATAAGGTAGAGGATAATTCAGCCTACTGAAGCAAGTTCACCTTCCTGATAATTCATCTAGATCAGTAATGACATCTTCCTCTGTTAACAATAATGAGGAACTTATACTTGTTATAAAAAATTATGTTTGTCCACATGTGATCTTGATCCTGTTCCTACTTCACTCCAGAGGGTTTTTGACTGTGTTCAAAATGATGTCATAACTATTGTTAATTATTATCTGTCAACAGATGCTTTTCTTTCTTTTTTTAAGTTCTAGAAAAAGTTGTTTTTAATAGTTGCAACTAAATGTGTATCTAATAACACAAGTTATATGAGAGGTTTCATTCAGGTTTTTATTCTAACCAACATAATGACACAGCATTGCTGATACACAAAATCCTTGTATTGTGGTCTTATTGGATCTTAATGCAGATTTTGATACCATTGATCACAAGATTCTAATCCACCATCTTAAATACTGGGTCGGCCTCTCAAGCACAGTTTTAGAATGGTTGAAACAATATTTGAAAATAAATGTCATTAGGATACATAATATATCAATTTTCATAGCTGATGACAGACAATTACACATTTTCCATACTCTGATAACTCCACTGACAGGTTTACAGGATGTGTGTTAGATATTTCTCAGTGGATGTCACAAAATTTTCTATAACGAAAATCACAAAAAACTGAAATACTGATCCTTGGCACTTAAACTCAAAGAAAAATGCTTAATGAGATGCTAGCTTTCTAAACCAAGCCTGAAGTACAAAATCTGGGTGTAATCTTAGACTCTGAGCTCTAATTTATACTGCATGTAAACACGGTCACTAAAGTAGCTTTTTATCACTTTAGAAATTTTGCTAAAATTCAGCCTTTTCTATCTCGGAGCAATGCAGTGAAACTTGTTCACACATTTTTTACAAGTAGAGTTGATGGCTGCAATGCTCTTCTTACTAGATTTCCCGAGAAAACAATACATCCTCTACAACTCCTACAAAATGTGGCAGCACGCATCCTAACAAAACAAAAAAAAACAAAAAAAAAAAAAAAGAGAGCTCATATCACTCCTTGAAAGAACTGCACTGGCTACCTGTATGTTTCAGGACAGATTATAAAAATCTGCTACTAGTTTTTAAGCCTCCAAATAACCTAGCACTTGCTTACCTCACAGAATATGTTCCAATACATGATCTGCTGAGACTGGTCTTCTGCAAACACCTTCCGTAAAATACAGAAAATGTGGAGAGGCCCCTTTCAGCTGTATGCTTCTAAGCTGTGGAACTCATTTTCATCTTTTATTAGACAGTCAACCTCAGTTGACATTTTTAAGAACCATTCAAAAACTCTTTAGCTCAGCATTTAATTAAAACTCTGTCTCTTTAGTATTATATTTTTAATTGAATCTGTGTCATTGTCTTATATGCTTTTTTTAAATTAAATTAATACTAAGTTTCTTCTCTTCACCTGTCTGTAAAGCACCTGTAAGCTGTCACAGGTATAAAAAGTGCTCTGTAAATAAAGATATCATTATTAATATTAATTTTATGGGTTTCAAAGTGGAGACTGTATATGCTAATTTTCTATGTTTTGTTTCAAAAGAAAATCTGGATCAGAAAAATGAATTTACGTATGAAAGGGGTTTTTAGAGAAAGGTGCCACGAATAGCGGCTCAGAGCCACTATAGTTAGGATTAACATCTCCTTTGAAAGAGAACTAGACGACAACATGTTGCTCAGGTTACAGTCTGGCACACAACCAACACTTAATGTGTTTATTGAAGTGAGATAGAGAGATTTAAGGTCCCTGATTATAAAAGGGAAATATCTAAGCATTTCCCAGAAACATGCTAATAAACAACTGGCACAATGAGCCACTGCTAAAATACCAAAGTTAACATCTATGTTTAAAACAGGACAGAGCTGCCATCCTAGCCCTTCTGTTTAGAGACGGTGACGTGTGCATTATTTGCATAAAAGTAGAGAAGTAGTAGAAAGAGAGAAAGGAGGTTGAATGTGCGTAGTGTAGTTGGTCTGTGAGTAGGTACATATCAGTCTAACACACACACACACACACACACACACACACACACACACACTATACATGTGTATATAGTCGCTGTCCAGAAAATATAAAAGGGTCACTATTTTTTTTTTTCCCTTACATCATTTGAGCTCAGCAGCTGTTCTTTACACTGCATGGACATTTCAAGATAAATGGACCAACAGAAATCCTCCAAAATTGATTGAAATCACCTCTCTTTACAGTGACTTACATTACAAGTAAAGAAGGTTTTTGCCCTCTCCTTTAAGTTACCATTTTGGAGAGTTGTTTTTCTTTGGACTATGATTGGACACTAATCAGTCACAACATTAAAACCAACTCCTTGTTTCTACACTCCATGTCCATTTTATCAGCTCCCCTTATCATATAGGTGCACTTTGTAGACACAGACTGTAGTCCATCTGTTTTCCTGAATACTCTGTTAGTCCCCCTGTTCTTCAGTGGTCAGGACCCCGTTTTAGTTTGTGTTGCGCTGGTACAAGTGGATCAGACACAGCAATGCTGCTGGAGTTTTTAAACACCTCAGTGTCACTGCTGGATTAAGAATAATCCATCAACCAAAAACATCCAGCCAACAGTGTTTTGTCGGCAGCTTTCTGTGACCACTAATGCAGGACTAGACGATGACTAACAACAAACTGTACAGCAACAGATGGGCTACTGTCTCTGACCTTACATCTACAAGGTGGAGCAACAAGATAGGACTGTCAAATAGAGTGGAAAGTGAGAGGACGCAGTGTTTAAAAACAGTAGCACTGCTGTGTCTGATCCACTCGTACCAGCGCAACACATACTAACAAGCCACCACCACACCGGTGTCATTACAGTGCTGTGAATGATCCAATATGTAGACAAACTTTTGACAATATTGCTTTCTAATACTAGACCCACAGGCCTGGTGCTAAAGGTCGTTTCCCATCTGAATTTCTACAAAGTTGGCTTTATTCTTGGCAGCTTTTTGTTTAAATTTTAACTTCCACTTGAAGTGGAACAGCAGTTACATGCTGGTTTTAGCTTTGTTGAATTTCTTAAGTCAACTGTCTCATACATGCTTTCCATACAGTCATGCCTCTTACGATCAGACATTGTGAGAAATTAGTTTATTAGGAACGTCTCTACATCTACTCATGCAATTAATCTAATCAGGCAATCGTGTTGCAGCAGTGCAGTTCAAAATCATGCACATGCAGGCCAGCGGCTTCGGATAACATACACATCAACCGTCAGAATGGGGGGAAAAATGTCATCTCAGTGATTTTGACCGTAGCATGATAGTTGGAGCCAGACGGGCTGGTTTGAGTATTTCTAAAACTGCTGATCCCCTGTCCATTTTTACGCAGACCAGTCTGTAGAGTTCACTCAGAATGGCGCAATAAAGAAAAAACTTCCAGTAAGGGGTAGTTCTGCAGACAGGAACACTTTGTTAATGAGAGAGGTCAATGGAGAATGGCCAGACAGGTTCGAGCTGAAAGGATCAGATAACCACTCAGTTGTCAGTAAAACACTATTATTTTGTAAAAAAGGAGTTTACTTGTGTTCTCTGTGGCTAAAATCAAGCTGATATGTAACGTTGCTGTCCTACCTCACATTTACAAATCAGAACGTAAAAATTACAGAAAAATGTTTAATTTTATGCAGTGAAGTTGACTGTTGGCTGTGAATTCCCAAGCTAACGGCAGAGCCAATGACACAATCCATTCATTTAAAACAGCAAGACAGAGGGTTAGGGTAAATAAAATAACTAAATGAAATGTTTTCTACTTTTTTCTAGAATGGAGGCAATGTGTAAATTGAGCACCCATTTCTATCCTAATTCATACCGAGATTTAATATTCTATGTGAATAAACATTACAGATATCCTGTGGTAAACTGGCATTATTCACCTCCCGACGTAAAACTAATCCTGTCCAAATAGAGCTCTTCACAAACAGTTTAGACAAAACATGGGTCATTCTAATGCGTTCAGTATGCTTTTTCATTATTTGATCAACATCTGAGAAAAGGACAAAAGTTATAACACTCCTCTCATCATCCTCAAAAACAGGAATATTTAATACTTTCTTACATAAATAATTTTAATTACTTCACACCCTTCAATTATTAATTTCCTTTCAGCTGTAGGTGCCACAAGAGTGTTATAATAAACAAACCACAGCTTGTTATGAGTAATTCTTCTTTTAACCATGTACTAAGGAGTTTGATGCCCATTGTGTAATAGGGTAATTTTCAAGGCCTTTAGTAGCCATTGTGTTGGCGTGGATAATTCAGTCAGGGAAAATGTTTCGTCTGTGTTCACCAAAAAACATTTCCTCCAAAAGGAAATTCATGCTGGGCTAATAGCTCCCCTCACACACATTACTTCATATAGACAACAAAAAAAAGACTTCCAGGTCTTTTTTAAACTCAAAGTGTAAAAACATTTCAGCGGGCACTTTCCGTGGTTTAATAAACTGTCTAGATTGCAATGCAGCCACAGTAAGTGCACCATATAGCTATAAAGCACACTGCATTAAAATAATTTAAGTCTAGGCACATTTTATGCTTTATGTTTTTTCTAATACTTAGGACAGAAATTGTGCACTAAAGCAGAAAATGCTTTCATTCAGTTTGTTCCCTATAGAAGATGAACTAAAACATGTAAAGAAACATGTATTTTGACTTTGTCAATGACTGTTCTTACTGAGTACTGAAAATCAGTATGGTACTGAGTGATTCACAGTCTTCAATACAGTCTTATTAGTAAAAAAACACAGGAAAGCATATAGGGAACTGCTACTATAACAGTATACAGTGGTTAAAGTAGTTTTAAGACACCTCTTTCATCATGTATGTTTTAGAATTATTTAATATGTTAATGTGCTATGGAAATTGCACTTAACCATATTCAACATCACATCATGTCAGCTATATTACTTATTTCGGGTTCAAGTGAACAAAGCAAACTAGAAAACCTTCACCTAAAGACCCGTTTTATAAAAAAATAAAAAAAAATAAAAAAAATTGTAAATGCATTTGAATTGGCAAGCTAATTCAGATGCACATACATGTTCAAACCAGAGATCTCCACTGCTACTCCTGTAAAGCCACCGTCCAACACACCAGAGTCAAAATCTCATTATCATTCTGAAAAATACTGTTTTAGAAACCCTAAATATCCAGGTGAAGCAATCATTACTGAAATATTGTCTCTCAGAAACAAAATGTTTGTGAGAACAAAAAAAAAAATTCCCAAAATCAAGAGATGCCTTGGAAAGAGACAAGAAGTGTTTTAAAGCTGGTACATACTGGCCATATTGTCATGTTGCACTGTCATTACTCTATGCCTAAAAGATTAAGTTGCACATACAAATAAACAAACAAGCAACAAACACTAACTTAAATATAATTCTAAACACTAACATGCATAAAGGAAAGAGAAACTGATGTTTGTCCCATTTTCACTTGCTTTACTTAGGCATTCAATTAATTTGGATTGTTTTGAGTTTTGAACTGAGTTTCCATTATTAACCATGAGCGTTAGTGTTATAATAACTTTTCTGATGGATACAAATGAATATGTAATAATTTGGAAAGCAATGAATAAACAAGACAAAAAGTGTATTCAGATAGTGTCCCATGATATTTGTCTAGTACTAGACTACTACAGACTACTGTTACTAAAGATCTCTCACAGGTTTGCAATGACTGTCTGCTATAACACAAAGCCAGTTTTGTTGCAGATATATCCAAATATAAAATGATTTTGGTATGATGCTAATACTATAAATATCCATTGATTTTTAACAATTTTGTAAAAAGCTGTAAAAATAAAAATATAGAAAGCTATATTTTGACTAAAAATGATAGTTGGACAGTTGAATAGTGGTTAGTTATTATCCAAAATGTTTATTTGTACTTGCAAAGGTGGACACGGACAAAAAAGTATAAAAGTAATGTAGACAAGATGTTTTATTATTTAAAAGTACACTGCATAAGCTATTATTAAATAAAATAAGAAAAACATGGTAATATGACAAGTGAGTCCATATTTTTAGCGGTGCCAGTGGTACATCAATGCAAGTCATTATTTCCTCATGCTAAAACTGTCATAGGAAATACAAGGGCTCCCTCTAGTGCTGACCACTGAAAATCATGAACTGTTCAGTTTGTTAAAGCAGTGTTATTCAGGTACCATGTTTTCATTTATTCTACTACACCACACTACACAGTGCTGTACCATTTAGGGTGAATTTTAAAGAAAGTATGCACTTTGGGAAGCTCGATACCAGTTCACTCTTTGATTAATGCCCCTTTACCATCAAGTCTTTTTATTAAACCAAAATAAAACATAAATGCAGATAACCTGGCAAACCAAGTTAATCAGCATGAATGAGCCTAAAACTGTAAAGGGGGAGAACATGCGAGAGCAGTTTTAAACAGCATATGAAAACAGTGTGAACGGAGGAGGATATTCCAGGAGAGTGTGAAAACATTCAAGAGCAATGTGAACGCAGGAGAACATTCAAGAGAAGTATGAATGGGGTGACATTCTTAAGCAGTTATAATGAAGGACAACATACAAGAACAATGTGAATGGAGTAGAACATTCCAGTAGAGTGTGAATGGGAACATTCAAGAGCAGTTTGAATGGGGTGGAACTCATTAGAACACTAAGAGGGGAGAACATTCAAGAAGAGCATGAATGGACAAGAAGACAGGGTGAATGACAGAGAACATTCTACAGCAGGGGTCACTAATAGACGGACCTCGGTCCTAGTCCGGACCCAGACACTGTCCTGTGCGGACCTGGACCTATAACCGATACACTATGGAGAATTCTTTCATTTTGACAGGGTGGTCCTATTTTAATCTGCATAATTTTTCTAGCCTTTACGGTAGCTTTAGTGGCCAGAGACTCACAGACCAATCGCATGCGTTGTAAATATCACGTGACGCTACTCAGCCAATCAGATCTGTGCATTACGATGAGCTCTGAGACTCGAATAAGTGACGCACACACAGGGGAGAAACGAGGTGAGAACCAAGCAGTCGGAAAAGAGAGTGAGCCAGATTATTTTACATGTCGTGCTCTAAAAAGAGAAAACTGACAATAAATGTTGTTGAAATATTACCGAATTGTATTTTGTTTTATTGATATTCAGTTGTTGACTGTATAACATGTTTATACAACTACTAGGCTACTGCAGTTTTGCAGTATATGGCACTGGGTCATGATGTAGTTAAGACATTATAATGTTCCGGACCTTTGCTTGATGAAATTTTCTTTAACTGGACCTTATTGAATTTTAATTAAAGACCTCTGTTCTAGAGTATGGGTGTTGAACTCGGGTCCTGAGAAGAAAATCTGTGAAGAGAAATACGCAAAATACCAGACCAGGACCAGAGTTACCCTCTAAAACTCCTGTTCTAGAAACATCCAACAATTCAAAGTTTCAGCTTCTGATTGAAGCAATGAAGCTCTCCATGCTGCCATCACTTTTCCAAAATGGAAAGTAGCCTGGCAGTTATGACAATTTGCCCATTTTGTGAAGAGTATAAGACACCTATACGCATCTGAAAACATTCTACCCATTTGTTTGATTTTTTCGCAGTTTAAACACAGTGAGAAGATGAAGATGTCCTTGCAAGTTTTGGACACATACCATTTTGTTCTTCATGGATGCGTTTTTGTTGTGGCCCCATTTTAAAGGTCAGCTACCCCTACAACGGTTTGGAATACCGTTATTTTGCATGGCACATGGCCTTTTTCTTAACAAGGTAAGTGGTTCTTGGCCATGTTAAATGAAAAAAAGCAGACTCTTTGACGATAGAAGTCAGGCTTATGAGAAGAATGTCGGTGTGCTCTACACAACTAAAAAAGATAGTTCTTGAAGGGTTCTTTAGTAAAGATCCTAAAGTTCTATATAGAACCATGAACACTTAAAGAACCCGTTGCATGATGAAAGTGTTCTTTGCATGATAAAAGGGTTTTTAAGAAAAGAGAATGTGCTGAACATGTGCTTTTTGGAAAGGGTTCTATATGGCACCAAAAAGGGTTCTGCTATTGTTAAAAGCTTGACATCATAACAACAGAAGAACCCTTTTTGGTGCTTTACAGAATCATTTCAAAAAGGTTCTATATAGCACCATGCTCAGCACATTCTCCATCAATCTGAAGAATGCTTTAATCATGCAAAGGCTTCTTTGAGTGTTTATGATTCTATATAGAACCATTTTCTTTCCTAAAGCACCCTTGAAGAACCATTATTTTAAGTGTGTAGGCTTTTAAAAAAAAGTTCTGGCTTTACTTACCATAAGGAGTTCCTGGTCCAAAGTCTTTGGCAGCATCCTGCATGTACTGTCCCAGCAGCTCTCCATTGGTGGTTCTGATTGGGATCTTTCTGTCCAATTTCTCATAGAAGAACTCCTCAATGCGGGCACCTGAGTAGATACTCAGATTAGACGGGCAAACAGACACCTCAAGGTTCACTTCATGTTCTCTGTCTCTATATGCACTGCAAACTCTGTCTGAGTACTATCCAACTACATGGGAACTATGATGGGATGTAAATCGATAACTTGATTGAAGACTTTACTCTTCAGGACCAACTGAATGTCTTGTATTGTGTTTTTCTTCTCATGTTTTTATCAGTGTCGCATCAATATTATCTTTACAGGACACTGGAAAGAGATATATCAGGGACATCCCTTATGGCTAAAGCTCACAACATGCTTATAAAAGGGAATTTCTGGAGGAAACATCTGGAACTTTACTTAGCTTTAAAGCATTAGTGAACAAATCATGTTCTCATAAAACTGCTCTCTACAAACAAAGCTATAATTAAAAAAATAAAAGCTATAAAGAACTGTTGTTTTATGTTCATTCATGCAAATATAAATCTGACATTCCTGTAAATAATGGACCTTTTATACTGTAAATTCTGTATAATATAAAAAATGCTTTACAACATAACAAAAGAGTACTGTGCAAAAGTCAGAAATCCCCCTTTATTCATTTAATTTCCAGGCAAAATTGCCAGGTGTGTCCACCCTTTGCCTTTTGCTTCTATTCTTTTCAGCAGATTTGCTTTCAGTTTTTTAAGAAGTCTGCTGGGATATTTTTCCACACCTCCAAAGTTCAGTCTTAGAAGTTGGCTGCATTTTATGGTTTTCATGATCTAAATAATCTCAAACACGTTCAGTGATGCTGAGGTCTGGATCAAGGAGTGGTCAGTCCATCGTTCTGAGAACAACAGCAGCTTCTTTGTTCGATTTGGAAATTTTCTTCTGTTTTGCACATCCTTTCTACCAAGTCTAGCACTGTTACAAGTCCCATTTTCTCTACACCTTTTAATTTCAGTTTTGGAAACCAGTGTTTCCTTTGACTTTCCCCTTCCTTTTGCAAGTGTGTTATCGTTTATGTGTGATCTCCTCAGCAATATCTCCTAAAAAAAAATTATATTTTTATGAATTATTATACTGGAAATGAAATAAATGAACGGTAGTCTTTGACTTCTGTACAGTACTGTATTACATAATGTTAATATACATTTACTACAGGCCTAATATTTTGCACAGACCTTATAAACTCACTACAATTTCTACTTCTCAGTTCACTGCAGTGGCTTTGAATTAGGGCTGAACGATTTTGGCAAAATATCTAATTGCGATTTTTCTGACTAATATTGAGATTATGATTTAAATTGCAATTGTTAATAATTGAGGTATGGGCCCTTTCTTGGCTAAGAAGACCAGTGTGTATTTTTTTCTGGCTTAAGCCTTGAACTGTTGACACTGTGTGCCAGCCTGCCAGTTATTTGTGGTTGTGATGTCACAGCAGTTCACAAGCTCCATGTTATTAGGTAAAATTTCTCTACTTAAAACTTGCATCGTATCAGTGTTGATAATAGACTGTAAGACTATAATAAAAATTGCAAGTACAGAAGAAAAGCAGGATGGAGAGAGAGACATAACAGCACTGTGTTGTGGAACCTATCCAGGGTTCTCTCGTTTTTCATCCCAAATCGATTTTCTTGTACTGGGAGTAATGTTCTGAGGCTTGAACTGCAGCCTGTGTAGTTCAGAGTCACTGGGTGTGATTAAAACCGAGCAGACAAAGACACACGAAAGGCACAGAAGTACATGACAACAGCGTGACCACACAAAAGTCAATACAAACTACACAGAATCTCTGTAAAAAAGTCCCTCAGCAGGTCTGTGTTAAGTGGTGCAAGGCCAGGCGTGATCCTGTTACAAACGTCTGGGGACAATTATGAGAAATTTTGGGCTAAATGTGGATGGGAACGTAGACTTATTAGGTTGGGAACAGAGTGAAATTTCAAAAATGGTTGTACGTGTGAAGGTGGCGCTCAAAGTAGGGGGCAATGGTGCACTCATCAAGACTGTTTTATGGACAATAAGCTAGTATGGCTGCAAAGTCCACCCAAAAACAATAAACATTATCTGTTGCAAAGGAAAAACAGTTAGCTAACAATAGCGTTTTTGCTAGATAGCTTGTTTTGCTCTGCACTCCGGACGTTGAAATAGCATGAACTAGAGAAATATAGTGTGGGATTTAGAATGGGCGTACCCTGTTAGAAGTGGATTTCACCTCAATCCATCCCCAATCGTTTAACATGCTGTCCCAAAACATGTGATCTTTTCACAAGACCAAGTCTGGCTGCGCAAGACTGAATGTATGTTTTCATCACTTGTATGTTGCATTTTTGGTAAACGTCTTTTGATAAGACTGGTTCTGTTTTCTAACGCTATTTTAACTCTATTGTTTTTCCTACATTCAAAAAAGTTTCTTATTTTCAATTTAGAATGACTCACTGTACATGAAAAGTGGTATAACACTGAAAATTTTGTTCTCATAAAATTAATATCCAGAAGGAAAAGTGGTCAACTGATCTGGTGGATGCTTTAAAAAAATGTTCAAAAAAAATGACTGTAAACAATGTAGACCATTGTAAATAATGTCACACCTTTATTTTCTTGACTTGAATATCAGACTACTTCAGCTGTTTGTTTAAGGAATGCTTCCCCCACCCCATCATTTGGACAAACGGGTTAGCTTATCTCTCCTCCGGCTTAGCTTTGATCAACAGCTCATTGAAAGTGCAACCAGGAGGACAAATAGAATGCTGCAAGTTATAAACAATACCCAGTATTTGTCTGAAAGAATATATAATCCTGAACATCGTAATTCTTTACATACACACTTTTGGCTTTTTGCAAAGGTTTACATTAATAAAATGATCCTTTTAAGGCCATTAGCAATGGCTTCATCGGTTTTCAAGCAGCAGTCTACAAATATTACATGCTCCTTTTAAGCAGATCTGGGATCACATTCCCTTCTTCAAGCTCTAATCCTAAATACAACTGTCCTCAGATCAGCATAAAAGGGCAATTTCCACCAACACCATTAGATCACAGATGGAAAAATTAAGAGCACTTTACATAAACATTACTTGTCACAGATCATGAAATGGAAAGTCCCTTGTGGATTCACTATGGATTTATGATGAAGGAAAAACACATGATATCCATTATCTGATGAGGGGAAAGACAAATTCACTTGTTTTGATAATCAATGCTGCCATAAGAAGGTTATCATAAGATGCAAATGGCTGAGGTTTTAAAAAAAGCACACAGTGGGAAGTGGGTGAGTCATATTTGATAACCATTATCATCATATTTGAATGTATTACAAAACGTATTGGAGAAATTGCCTTCATTTTGCCAGAAGCAGTCATTGGCATTTAGCTTGCTCTACCATTTTACTGATAAAATTTCCTCTCCTAAGCAGCAAGAGGCACCAGCATTAAGGCTGGCTTTTGACTTCAGCACTCAAAATGGGACATTTGGGAAGGGACTAAGGTCGTGACCTGAAGCGCAAGGCACTTCAATAGCAGACAGACTTACCAGTGTGGTCAACTGGAGCATGGGGAGGGTCAGAAAGTCACAGGTTAGAGTTCTCTCATTTACTACCAACTTAAGTAGAAAGCTACCAGAGGAACAATCCCACCAGATGAACAGGCCCAATCTCTCACCTTGTTCAAAATGCTCACCCATTTTAAATGTTGGTCGTAGAGCCCAACCAATACAAAAACTGTGATACCAATTTTAAGCATGACTGATAATACTGGCCAGTCTAGTTTAAAATGGTCAAAAATGGGGGTTCACTTGTGTTTCGCTCCATCATCAGAGACTGAAAGTTCAGTGCCTAGAGATGTAACATCGATCCCTTTTTATGCTGGGCAGTGTGGTATGGCACAGTGAGGTTGTTAATCCAAATCCAGAATAACTTGTACTAGTGCTGCATAATATACTATTCCTACAAGAATTATACGGCACAAAAAATGTTACCATTATGTTACCAATACCTCCAATACCACCAATACCTCCCTTTTTTTAAATATTAGTGCTGTGCTGCACTCGCTTTGTATTGTATACACTGGAAAAATCATCCTAATAAGCCCAGATGAGTAAGCAAGGCTTCTGATTGTCTTTTCAGATAAGCTAATAAAGATAACATTACAGCTCAGTGGTTCTCAAACCAATCTTTTCCCCAAACAGTCCAGATTTTTGCTCCAACTGAACTCTGTAACCGTACACCGCGATTCAGACATGTAGTAGATAAACCCGTATTTCCATGTTGCAATTTCTATCTGTAATATTACAGTTTATAACTGTACACTGGGATTCATGCTTGTTTAAATAATTTGGGTTTCTTTGTCCATCATTCCTGTTGTTACACAACTGAAAATTACAACATGGTCAATTTTACAGAACCTCAAAGAGAAATGTTCTCTCAGTGTAAACTGAGCGATTGCTGATTACTGATGTAACTGCCAGTTAGATCTGGGTGTGTCAGATCGGAGTTGCTAAGTCAGAGAATGAACTTTAACTTTTGATTACTGGATTTAATGCACTGGAAAACACATTAAAAGGGCTGCAAACTTAGTCCACTATCAGGTGACCAGTACAGTACCTAAGTACAAATATTTTGGAAATTTATTCCTTTTGCCAGGGTACCAAGCATATTAAACTAGGATGTATAAGTGGAGCTAGAAGTAGTGCAGGTCTGACTGGTCAAATGCAATCATCATGAAATTACTGCGTGTCATCACTTGAGTCAGACCACCACAATTTAGAAAAAAAACATTCAGCAGCCAGAATTGTTGTCTTTGATTTTCACATAAAACCAAATGCTACGTCATGGATTTGTAGCTGTACTGTGCCGTACCACACTTGGGTTGATTCGGGTTTTCCTCATGGAAGAGGTTCATTATAATATTGGACAACTAGGAAATATCAGTGTAATTTTCGCAGATCAGGATTTTTACCCTGGGATCTCAATATCAGTCAATATTACCAGCCAAGCAATATATCGGTCAGGCCCTAGCTTGCAGCTATGAAACATGCTGAATCAGTTCAACCCAATAATTCCTATATATAGTGGAGTACTTGTATCTAAAGTATCTACAACTACAGAATGTTCAACAGCAGCAAAAATACCCTAAGAAATATCTGAAACCTTTTTATCTATTATGATGGAAAGCAG
This sequence comes from Piaractus mesopotamicus, assembly GCA_023558415.1. Taxonomy (NCBI): domain Eukaryota; kingdom Metazoa; phylum Chordata; class Actinopteri; order Characiformes; family Serrasalmidae; genus Piaractus; species Piaractus mesopotamicus. The sequence continues at coordinate 4,683 of JAILXH010084808.1, read as the reverse complement.
TCAAGGCCAGTTCACATTTGGAAATCATTCTTCTTAGGCAGAAATAACACACTCATTAATTTTTAAAAACGACAGCCTGAAAGTAGTCGGGGTGAGAGACCTGAAAGAAGATGCTGTCATACATTTTAAGATGGTGGCCAGGTATTACATTTCTCTGCTCTACTGAAGCCTTAGTAACAGTTAAATCCTCCTTTCTAAACTTTATATGTATCACATTACATTGCAGTGGTGGCCCTCTTTGTGTACACAGACCTGAACATCAGTATAAAGCAATGTTTCTATTCTGTTCTATTCTACGCACCATATGTGGCAGCATGGTGCTACAGTGCTAATGGTAATACCAACATCATAAGACTAGACTAGACATTAAACATCAAAACTAGAACCAACATTTACGAGACAAGTGCCAACATCATTCACAGACATTTGACAGCTCATGCAGGGCTCATCTAACAGGTTATTGAGCAGACTTGCTGACATGGAATCACATTTTGACATTACTGTCTTTATCATGTCTTGTTTTTACTATGATTTGCAATGATGTGCAATGTGTGCATGTATAAATGTGTGTAGTATATGTAATTTTATATAGAGTTGGTACTGATCTATATATTAGTAAAATATTGGTACTTGGCCAATATCAGTATTGAGCTAATATAAGAAGAAAATGCTTGATCAGCTACCAGAGGAAAAAGAATAAATATGATTCTAAAACCACTCTAGTCTCAATATGGGTCAGATATGATCTTGTAATGATAATACATGTCTGGGGACAGCCATCAGAACTTTGGGCTAAATGAGGCTGGGAACAACCTGAGTGTGAAATTTCTAAAACCAATCCAATATTTATGAGATCAGATGTACGCCCATGTACGTAACATAAGTTAGCATGGCTGAAAAGTCCATCCAAAAACCTCCACATAAGCATACAATGAACGTTACATGCAGTAAAATACACACTATATTAGTATTTTGCTAGCTAGTTTGTTTTGCTTGCGTTATTGATTACTCTGGATGTTAAAAGAGTACGGACTAGAGGAATTTGGGGGTGGGTTTTAGAGGGAGCGTACTCTTCTTAGCAGCAAATCTGGCCACAATCCAGCACCAAAAGTTGTTCCCAGACCTGTATGCTCATTACACGATCACATCTGGCCTCATAAAACTATAAGCAATCAAGCCTTCATTTTTAGCATAAAATTGTTTTGAGTGCAATATAACATAAAAGAGGAGGATCAGTGATGTCACAATTGCACTTTTTCTTTGATAGTGATATTGAAACCTTGATTATCAGCTGATACTGATTTTCTTCTTTATAAACTACTAAGAAACTGCCAAGCTTTCGTTTTGTTTTTGTTTTTTTTTTTTTTGTTTTTTTAAACAGAAGCAGTTCACTTAAGATGGGCCATCATGCTGAAATTATTGTACCACGCCAGAGGAAAAAATACACAGCTAACATCACAGCACACAATGTGCTGTTCAAAATAGATTTGCTAAGTTTGGATCAGATTGATTTTTTTTTATTCCTTCTCTGATATCAGATCCAAAGTTTTCTTCAAATTTAGATATCTAATGTCAGACTGGTGTGATGTGTAGCAAGGATAGGTGATGTAACCATTCTCACTATCTGAATGTGCAAAATTTTAAATAAATTCCATTTGAATATCACAAAGAATCTGTAGGTTATTAGTGTTTTTAGCAGTTTGTGCATGATGCGTTTAGATAGCCAAGTGAAGTGCTTCAATTCAAAATGTTTTATTTTAATAAGCTAATTTAAAAAAAATCAGTACTGAACAACACTCATGGTTAAAATATCAATATCAATATCGATACTTATAAATAAAAACTGGTATTGTATGGTATGTGTGTACAATGTCAGCGTCACCCAGATTTTATCAGGGATCAATGAGGTATATTTATCAATGTCTCTGTGTATTCATCTACACTCACTCTATTGGTCCCTCCAACATTCTGAATCGTTTTTTCTAAAGGATACTTTTAATACATGCTTCCACTGTCTGTAACCCTCTCAAACTCTATTTTAGCACTTTGCCTAAGGAGTTAATCTTACTGGGGTTAGGCTGCAGCAACACTTCAGTCTGCCTGAAGATCTTCTCAGTCCAGTTCTTGGTGCAGTCTCCTCTGGCGATTAGATTCTCAAGGTGGGCGTCCAGTTCAGTTTTCTCTGCCTGGCCCAACTTCTCCTCCGTGAACTGGCGAATAGAAGAAACGCAGAATGAGCACATTGGCAAGTCTTTTTTCACTAAGCATTTGGAGCAGATCTGCAGATGCAAGGTTACAATGATGCAACCTTATGACGATCAGCAAGAAGTGCACACATAAATGCTGAAGAGAAACAAAATCCCTAACAGCAAATTCACAAATGCAGTATGGTGCCGTGCTGCCTTCTGCTTTGGCTGACTAAAACGAAGCAAATCTCATTTTATTAGCTAAGCAAGACTTACAGTGGAAAACAAGTATGTAGACAACTTTGTTTTTGTAATTGAATATATTTCCAGTGCATATATCTACCTCAAATTTATACACAATGTCTTTTGACCTTCTATTTATAAATATGCGTAAACAAAAATATGTTTCAAAAAACTAAATTGATAGGGAAAATGGATAGTGTTAATGGCTGGGAAGACAAGCAGTAATCATAGTGAAGGCTAAAAAGCTTCCTAAAGGACAACATTATAAAACAACACTCTAACAGAAAAGCTACAAACACAGTAAAGACCTTAAACATTCCCGTCAGTACAACCAGTTCAACAATATGCAAGTGGAAGGTTTATGGATTCACAATTAATCGCTCCCCAACAGGTGCACCATTTAAGATTTCACAATATACTGTCAGACTAATCAAAAGGAACTTAAGAGATAAGCCAGCAGCCACTCGAAAAGAGCTGCAGGACGACCTGAAAGCAGCAGGACCAACAGTTTCACAGAGAACAAAAAGTAATGAACTGCACCGCAGTCAACTCTATTTCTACCCCTCACACACAACTCTTCTGGGGTTATATATTATATCATATAATATTACAGGAGAATTTAATCTTATTGCCCAAGAAACTGCATCTGGGGAGAAGATGGATGCTTCAACAACAATGACAATGACCCCAAACATACAGCCAAAATGAGGATTTTGAAATTGCAATTGAAAACTTTTTTGTTTAGATCTATATGTACAAAGTCAAAAGTGTATAACACGGAGCACATATGTGCATTGAAAATATATTATATAACAAAAACAAATTAACACTAGCTTGTCATAGATAGGTAGAAACGCTTTAAAAATCCTTTTACATAGACGTCAGAAGCCTCCTAAACATGAGTCACAAATCACTGGCTCTGACATTCATCGAGACATGTGGAGAAGTATAACTGCAGTGTTCGCCCTCTGACGCATTGAACATGTTGCTGTATTTAGGATAAAGAGACAGAGAAATGAAAGCAAGAATGAGGAAAATATGTAGAGACAAACTGAAAAACTGATCACTAGAACTGATCTACCAATTACATAAATCAGTTTCTTCCAAGGGGGAGGAAATATCATAGTTATGTGGAAATGACATCAGCGTACCAATAACACGTAGCAGACATGATGCATACTTTTGGTCAGACGGTGCATAAAGCTATAAATGCTACTTCTCTAAATAAATGATAAGTAAGTAGTTTTATATAAGAAAACATTCTGTGACAAATTACTAACTGAAAAATGCTTTTTGTGTAAGTATTTAATTCTTGTGCTGTGGAAGCTTCCAGTTTGGAAAGAATTGCACCATACTGGCTTACAATTGGTCCCTCGTAAATCATATAAAAAGATAAACAGTTCATCTATTATGGGTAAAAGACCCCTTATTTCAAGTATTTTTGGTCAGACTGTGAATCTGAAGTGAAGCTGTAAAAATGAAGGCCAAAGAGCTTTCTCAGGAAATTACAGATAAAGTTATAGACATGCAACATAGAAAACAACATAAGAAAAGGCCATAAAACAATATCCAAATGTTTGGATATCCCAGTGAGCACCAATGGATCGTGTGTGAGGACACAGAAACTGCATAATACCGCCTGGGCAATGTCTAGACAAGGCCGTCCCTCAAAACTGTCAGAGCAAGAATGAGACTTGTGAAGGAAGCCAAAGAGAGGCCAACAATCACTTTAAAGGAGCTCAGTGGCTGAGACTGCAGTGATGGTGCAGTCGATAAAAATACTGTTCTAAGTACAGCTGGCTTGTATATGAGGATGGCTAGAAAGAAGCCAGTACTGAAGAAAAAAAACACATCAAAGCATGTCTGGAATTTGCCAGGAAGCATCAGAGTGACCCAGCTAAAATGAGGGATAAGGTTCTGTGGTTACATGAGACCACACACTCCTCAACAAACACCATCCCAACAGTGAAGTATAGGGGTGGCAGCATGCTTTTTCTGCAGGGACTGGGCAATATACAGAAAGATACTGCAAGACAACCTGCTTCAGTCTGCTAAAAAACCTCAGGTTTTTTAAAAAAAACATTTAGGAGAAACCTTACTTCCGGAGCCCAAGAACAAGGCTTAACAACAAGAAGGTGAATGTTCTACAATGGCCAGGTCAACGTCCAGATCTCAATCCATTTACATTTACAGCATTTAGCAGACGCTCTTATCCAGAGCGACTTACAAAAAGTGCTTTGTCTATCCAGAGAAA
>JAILXH010084773.1:2911-14260 GCA_023558415.1 Piaractus mesopotamicus | reverse complement strand
ATATATATATATATATATATATATATATATATATATACACATATATATATATACACTGTAGATTCCAAAGGTCTGAGACCACACTGAAAATTTGGGAAATTTTTTACATTTAAACTTGGAAATAAACAACAAAACATTTTACCATTGTGAGAAATTTAATGCACTATTTCTAGGTCACTATTCAAATTTAAGTAATTTTGTGACGTTGCCCATGTTGAGGCCTTTGAACAAAAAGGTCAGTTTTTCAAGTCCATTTTGTGTTCAGGCGACTCTCAGGTGGGTTTGATCTGCTTATCAGAGGCTTCTGCACAAACTTACGGAGTTGTGTGCACACTGTCATTAAAGCAAAAGAAGAACATATCAAATGTTTAAAAATTAATGTTAAAAATTCAAAGATTCTTCTTTCATCCAAATTGTTATGCTGTTTTATAATGAAAATCTTTCTATTAAATTTGAAAGGAATGCAAAATAGAAGCATTCTCACCAGTGGTCTCAGACTTTCGGATGCCACTGTGTACATGCCAACACCTAAACATTTACAGAGTAGAAATACAGATTACATCCACCTGGATTAGCATTACAGAGAAGTGTAACATTTATGTCTATAGAGTTAAAAATGCAGCACAATTAATAAAAGATATTTCAGCTTGGCCAAAACATTCTGCTCCTCCAGAATACAGTAAATACATCAAATATCTTTCTGAAATCAGTCAAATCAAGCTGACCAATACTGATTTTTTAAATGCAACAATCAGCAGATATCTAGATGATTCCAATATCACTGAGCAAACACAAAAGTAATTTCAAGTATTTTATAAGTCGAGTATTAATGATGAGCTTGAGTGTGGTATGAGTGGTAACAGTGTGCAAGTGTATGCATGTGAATAAATGGATCTGTTGCCCTTATAATTTCAATAAAAAATACCAAAATAAACTAGAGCTGAAAATAGTTTTACACCTCTTGAAAACAATTTGAGCATTTACAGGCTTGTATCATTAGCTAGAATAATCATTTTTCCTTACTAATACTTTTTTCACATGTCTTACAGTAAAATAAAGCAACAATACAAATAATTAGGATTCTATAATGTGATTTCGTTTAAAACATTTTCTCTCCTACATATAGTGAAGCATCTCATCATGATCCCTGTGATGGTGCACATACTGTAAAGAATCTGTCCCTGCATCGGTAGGAGAGCCAGGTTGATGGAATGCGAGTTTAGAAGCAGTTAAAGATTAATGCTCAGAGTAGTGCATGTTTGCTTCAGTACACTAGCTCTCTCCTTAATGGCAGGCAGGATTCATAAATAAAACACCGTCACACACACAGACTGAAAATCTACACTCTGCAAGGAAACACGGGAAGAACCACAGATGAGCTTCTAAAAGAATCTCAAAAGAACATATCAGCAAAGGAGAGGAGCCCAACAACACCAGCTGCCAAAATTAATATTAAGATTTGAAATGATGTTTTTTTTTGCTGGTAGGCTCAAGTTGCTCTAGTCAACAAGGTAAAAAGAAGCTATTTTTTGCTTCTTTTATAAAGCCTGCATATCAGTGACTGAGCTTCTGCATTTGGAGACTATGCACAGACCAAGGTGAAGACTTGAGAGCTGCGTAGAAAAACAAGAAACAGGAAACTAAGATGAGAATAAGGCTGTCATTATCATATTTGTAGGAAAGTAATCTATAGATTATAAAGACCCAAAAAAAAAATTCCCTGGCCTTTCAAATATTCTAAAATGCTTTCTTGAAAAAAGGAAATTCATAGGGTTGAAAAAAATGATCAGATTTTGTAAAAAAGCAGCAAAACAAGTATTATCACCACATTTCCAGAGTGCGGCAACCATATACTGCAGAAGAAAATGTATATATTTTCTTTATCATCGAAAACCAAAAAGCCTAAAGCTTTGATGTCAGAAGAGATGACTTCAAACATTTGCTTTGGGAAGTGCAAAATATCCGAGATTCAAAACATACGTACTCTATGAAACATGGTGGAGGTAGCATCATGATACTCAGGTACACATAGCAACCTTCCTTACTGATATTAGCTTAGTTTCCTGATATTGCCATCATTACTAATGATGACCACAGTGTTTGGAGTAATTATGCAAAGCCTTGTTTGGTGCGTAGTTGCATTGAACCATACACTGGAAAACCTGCAAGACTCCTACGGCCCTATGTTGACTACTTTGGCGTTGACATATATGAGCACCCCAGTGCTGCATTATATAATTGTGTGTATGGGGGACACTGGCTTTTGTATGTTACAGCCTGTAGGTTGTCATGTTGCAAGCCTTGGTCATACCAGCACCACACACACATAAACACATAAACTATGTGTCTAACCTATAAACACACATTTTTACTACTTTTTCACTGCTAAGCTAGCAACTTATTTGCATTGACAAGTTACAGACAATTGGCACCATCATCCCTCTTGTTATTACTGCGAGGCCTACTATCCTGCTGCTTCTGGTTTTGTTTTCAGTGTATATTTCCTCTCTATCTGAGCTCTCGCTTTGACAATTTATACTGTATTTTCTGTCATCTTTTTTATATCTCCCCTCTCACCTTTGTTTTAATGGTAACTTTAATGAATTTAAGATGAAATATTTTGTTAACTCAAAGGAAAAAATGAGTGTGTGAAACCAAAGTTGAATTATAGTGAGTTCTGCTCTGTTTTTTTCTCTTCAGCGCTGCTGATTTGTACTTTACCATTTCTTGCTGGTTCACGTTATGTATTATGCCATGACAGCCTGGTTCAACTTACTGCGGCACGTCTCTGGGTTTCTTTAGATCCTCCCTGCCGCCTCTAGTTCTAGGCACCATAATGGGTTTCTGAAATTGTGTCATCATCGTCAGTGTTATGCCCATACAAGGAACTCCAAGACTGAGCTGGTACATAATACATTTTGCTGTACGTACAATTTTTCCTTCAAATATCACTGGATCCTCTTAATTACAAGTTCGTTAACGTGTGAAAATATGAATATTGCTACATGCCAGCTAACACGTGGCGCATTAAACTGACATCAAAGGACAGACATCCCCACTAAAATACCCACCACAGACCAGCAGACTTGTCAAATGTGGTAGTTAAGTTGCTTTGCAGAAGTAGTGTAAAGTCTGAGTAGCTGGTGTTGTTATATAACACTATTAAAGTTTAATAATAGATACTTCCACGTGATGTCATTTCAATGCGCAGGAGCATTAGTTTGGTTGTAGCATGCATGGGGCACTGTTTATATTTGAGCTCTTTAATGATCTTGTAATTCAGGGGATCCAGTGACATTTGAAGGAAAAATAAATATAGGACAAAATGTATCAGATGTGGAACATTTTGTTTTTTGAAAACTCCATAAATTTTTCCCATAGAGAAAAACTGCTTAAACCTAGTTCCTTACATGGGCATGGCATCCACTGCTGACCAATGCACAATTTCAGAGGCCTACTGTGTTTTGCCTAGAGCAGCACAGCAGCATGTGTCAACCCTGAATATACACCAGTACTTACATGAACCCTAATGGCACACAGCTCAAAAAATGCCACTGTTCCAAATCAATGAAACAGAGCTAACCACAAGTACCCAACAGAAAAAAATCAGTATTTCTGTCTCATATTTGGCTTTCCACACAACTCTCTTAGTGGAAAACACACAGATACACACACATGCGTTTAAAAAAAATGCAGTGCTTAAAGTGAGCGTGTATCTCTTTTTAGTGTTAAAGGCACCAGAGAGCGAGATTATGAGGGATTGGTGTGGATTAGGGTTATTTTGAGATTACTGTGCGAGATTAGGCTGTGAGAGGAGGTGAGATGACAGGAGGCGGCGCATGAGGACACACCCGCGCCCCAAACACCACGACCACGGCACCAAACGCCATGTGCCTCATTCATAAAATCTTCCCAAACCCGAGTAAATCCGCTCTTAAAATAAGTGCTTCCAAAAAAAAAAAACCCCACAAATTCTATTCATTCGTGTGTTGACCGTATCAGTCAGTGGCAAAAAATAAATCACATTACTCCTACATACGACATCTAGGCAGTGGAAGACTTAAATGCAAAAAGACCATAATGCTGTCTCCTTTCCATTGCAGATTTGATCTTCATTTGAATTCACGCTTGTCCTGATTTCAGAGCTTTAAGACTGAGCTTCTTCGCCTTCACTGAATAAACACGTCTTCACAAAGTTTACAAAAGCCAAGTCTTCATTCCAAAGTGTGCTTAAACTCTGCTTTTTTACTAGAAGGGGAATCGCCTTGATGAGTGCAGCCGCTGAAACAAAAACATCTAGCCTGGTTAAGGAAGAGAAGCCTGTGCCTTCATGCTGCTCCTCAGTTAGTTACAGAACAAACTACCTACAAATGACCAAACAGGAGTGGCTCTACACTATAATTTTGTCTTGATACTTGAGGCACAGTACAATTCTGCTGTGCTGTTTAAAGATTTTTAATATGTATGGCAGTATGACATGTTGGGATACATTATGATTTACTACATCCAAAAGAAACTTTGTTTCATCTGATGACATTTACAGTTCTTACATCTCATCTTCAATATTCTGAAGTGTGAAGTAGAAAAAGCATCATTCCAAATTAACTAGGATCAGATTAATTCTATTTTGATTGATCCGTTTTACCATTTTATGAAGTAAGGAACGTAACCCAACATGTATTTGAATGCTGTGTGTGCACGTCTGTGTGTTTTACCCACCAAATTCCAAATTAGTTCCCTCATTTACACATCTGGTAAAGAGGGAATAAACAATATTGCTGTCTTTTTCGACGTAGACTTTAGGAGGAATATGAAAAATGAATGGAAACATAAAAATTATTCAAACAAATTTTAGAACATCCTAGAGATATGCACACGTACTCCAGTACTCGGTTAACCATTCGAGGTGTCAGTATTCTAATACTGAAATTTCAGTATTGGCTATGTTTCCTCTTGGTGAAGATCTTATCAGCATGCAATGTAACCGTTAGTGTCAGCTCATCTGAAGAGGCAGATTCGGTGACTCATCCAACATGAAAATTTACCAATTTCCCTTAACATGTTTTCAAATTTATTCCTCCACTGCTACCATCTGAAAAGTCTACAGCTCTATGTTAATTTTGGCCAAAGTTTTTTTTTTCTTTTTCTTTTTGCTTGTTCCTTGCATGCAATTAACTGAATATCTGTTCACTACTTGACTGCCTAAATTTTTCCTGAGTGCACATCCCTAGAACATATGGAGTTCCAGTGGCCGGTTGCACCAGCAGTGCGTAAGTTGAAACGTAAGCTAGTTGTAATGTAAGTGTTTAGTAAGTTCAGGTTTATGCATTACTAAATCAAAACAGGTTTCACCACACAAACTAGTTTTAACGTTGAGCACAGTAGGTGTAAGTGTTTGGGGAAACCATCAGAAACCACACAGAAAGCGCAAAAAAAACAAAAAAAAAACATGACATTTTTGGTTAACTAAGCTGAAAATTCTAAATGCTATTCACTGTGATTTTATTTGGAGCTCTAATCATCGTCCTGGTTTAAACTCCGAGCATGAAGCTAAACACCCACAGCTCCAGCTCAGTGAGACTCAGCAGCTGCCCAAGCGACTAAACTGAGGCTGCTGTTGTGCCGGATATCCAGAAACCATCATTTAAAAAGCTGCATATTTTTTCTCAGTGAAATAGTAAAGAATAAACAGACAGTGGCTACAGATAATCAGTTTTATTCAGTTTAACTTGTACACACTGTTCTCTTCCATGCTGGATATTTTTTTCCATTGAAAAAGTCAGAGCAACTGCGTTTCCATGGCAGCAGGTTTACTGATTGGTTCTGAACGTGTTATAGTCATGTTAAAGTGACGCACGCATTAGTTAGTTATTACGAGTTAAGACACGACTCACGGATTTGTGATGCAACCAAATTTAGTAAAAGGATAGTCTGAAACTAACTAGCGTAACTAAGGAGTTAGAAAAGACTTTACGCCCAAACTTGAGTATAAACTTCCACAAACCTGGTGCAGCCCAGTCCTGGTGTTTCAGAATCTCGTAGGGTTAAAAAGTCAGACGTTTTACAAGATAAGTAACAAAGAACCAAGTTCTTTCTTCACTGATTATGTGCATTATGCTTGAAGGAAGAAGGCGATAAACTCTGCATCACCAAATCTCTGCAGCTGTTTAATTTAACAGATTTGTTCGTATACGGAACTCTGCATTTCTCCAAAAGGCATAAGACGAGTCACCTGGAAATCCAGGCCAGGAGTGAAGAAGATGGCATTCCTTCTGAGGAGATGGTTTCTCCAATAATACATCATTTATGCTATTGTGCAACCGACACATTTAGTTTAGCTCGACTTTTGCTGAAGACATGCCCTCAAGAGGTTCAGTTTCCAAACACTGCTGACTTTAAGCTGAAGCAGAATAGGTGTAACTGACCATCTGATACTTTTCCCATCAAGTTTCGTTCAAAAAAGTATTAAACAAAGTGTGTTTTGTTTTTATTCTGTCTTCATTTTACACTAAAAATCACAGCAGACGTTGCCAAAGTACACGGATAACGTCATCAGCGTGGGCACCCGTAAGTCTTCAAGCCAATCGCAGCAGTGTGTCCGTTGTGTCCAGCCAATGACAGATGAAGATGGAGGGAGTGAGGCCTCCTGTGCTGCCCACAGAGGGACCCTTGTTCTCAACTAAAAGAGAGGGGCTGTGTGTACACAGCAGGCTGCCCATCTGAGAGCAAAGCTGCTTTCAGTGGAAAACAGCCATATGGACAACCCCATTAACACCCCCACCCCCCCACCAAAAAACCTGTCTTCACCCCACCATTTTGTACAAATGCCTTACACATACCTCCACAATCTCTGTGCATAGTTATGTATAAAATCACACAATTTTAGAAAACAGCTTTACATAAGTGCAAATGTTGAGCACACTGCAAAAGATGTGTGATGAGATAAAAGTAACCTTAATTCAAAAACCAATTAAAAAGCTCAAAAAGGTGCATTGCAGAGAAAGTGACTCAGATTTCTTTACAGTGGTGATGATGGGAACCAGAGGTCACAATGTCTACAGTGCAGTTATAGTCATTTATATAGTCAAAATACCCAATGAATCTACACATCTTCTGAGTTTTTATCTGTGATGTTGATGACAGGAGGAGGCAGTTTTATCTTGCAACATACTGCCTGTATCTCTCCCCCATTAATCTTTTTTTAAAACATGACTTAGACCAAAAGCTTATATCCAAACTATCATTAGTGTCTCAGGCATCAAGCAGCACATTCGTAACCATTTCCCATAACAGCTTTCTGTGATGCAGCTTTTAGAGGCATTAAACACTCCGAACGTCTGGTTCTTATGACCACCACCGTGAGCACATCTGGCTTCTCTACAGCACATCAGTCCTCTCTGGATGACCTTGTTTACACCTTAACAACTGATTAATGCACACATTTTGAAAGGCTGCTTGGAATTCCCCTTTAAGAGTTCTTCATCTCAGTTTCTGATTTGAATCTAGGACAAGGCGGATCTCAGTGGCTGATATATCCTGTCTTTTCATGGCTGGCTGGCTGGATTTTAAACCATGCAGAATGAAGGCTTGTTAGCTGCAGAGTTTCCTGCCGCACTCTCACTAATCTCAAACTTTCTGGGGCGCTGGATGATGTCAGCGCTTCAATTATAGGTCAATATTAAAGTTTCAGCAAGGCGGCTTTTTAACAAAAAAAAAAGAAAAAAAAAAAGGTTAATTTAGGGCGTGGAAGGCCTGCGTTACTCTTCCTTATTAAAACACACCCTCCTCCAACAAAAACTGTTATGAAAAATTAAGAGTTTTGTCACCAGATTATATTTCTGAAATATGATTACACCGTTCTTCACTACCGTTTATTAATAAAAAACAGTTTTGTTTTTGTTTACTGAAGTGAATAGTCTGCAAACAGGATCTTCAGACATGATTCTGTTTTATGCCTCAGCTTAAAGATGATTCTTCAAGAGGTTTTTTGGTTAAAAAAAATGCTTCTATTTAGAACCATGAGTTATATATAGATACATTTCATGCTTAAATAGTTCTATGCATGATGAAATGGTTCTTCAGATTGATGGAGAATGCGTTGCCTACGGTTTTATACAGCACAAGAACGGTTCTTCTATTGTTTCAAGCTCGACACCTTAAACGACACATTCCCCATCAGTCTGCAGAACCACCTCACCATGCAAATAACTACTTAAGAACGAAATGAATCTATATAGTTTCTAAATATGACCGTTCCTTTTACTAAAGAAACCCTTGAAGAACCATCCTTTTTTTGTACGTAACGTTAACGTTCTTGAATAAACTAAGGGTCAACTGAGGAATAAACAGCATCAGTTCTCACTCAAACTTTGTTGCAGACTCTAAGTTTAGGACCCGAAAGTATTGCGGTTTTAAAAGGCTAAAACACCGTGAACGCTTGTCGAATGTAAAGAAGCGATAAGAAAGAAAAGCCGTTAAACCGTAAGCGCTACTGAACGTTACAGAACTCGGTTAACGGACATCCTCGAACAGCAGCTCGTCTCCGCTCCGCTGTCCGCGGTAACGTTACCTTATCGGAGTCCAGCTCGGGGTCCGCTTGGCACAGGCGGTACAGGAAGGACTTGGGCTCCCGGCACAGGGTCTGCTTCGTGGTCAGGAAATGCGTGCCGCCCACGTTGAGACGCACCCACTTGGACGAGCCGTCCGCGGCGGACCTGAGCGGGCAGCGCCGAGAGCCGTGGCCGGAGACGTCGCACTGACACTCGGCCATGTTCTCCTCCTCCTCCGTCTCCGTCTCCTAGCCGTTAGCTCTCCAGCTAAATCAACACAGACCTGGCACGGTCTGTGTTTTACATGAGGAAAAACGGAACGAATTAAGCGTCAAATTCGCGTCCGTGTTTTTTGAGTGGAAACAGAAAAGGTTTCAGTGTACGTGAGGCTCCTTAACGCGGCCGGAGTGCATGTCTGTGCTCCGCCCGCTGGAGAACCCGAGCTGTCCGGATGGAGGCGCAGAGCGAGCGCGCTGAGCGGTGAAGGCTGCAGCTCCGGTTTGGGTGGTGGGCTGTTCACCGAGATTTTCCGAGATAACCCGCAAGCGGGCGCCAAATTCTGATTTCGAGTAAACGTTTAAAATGGAAGTGAATTTCTTTAAAAAAAATTTTTTTCCCTTTTATTTGCTTAATATTCTTGTATCATATATATTATGTATATTATATTGGAACTTTTATTGCAATGGAAATCACTGAGTGCCCCAAATAGCTCTCTACTGGACACTCAGGGCGCTATCTGGGTGTAGAACACATTACATCGCGGCCCATGCACTGCACTGCAGGGAGTAATGGGAAGGTTGAGGTTCATTAAAAGGCCCAATATCATGGAAAACTGGCTTTTCTTTTCTTTTCTTTTTTAAATGAGTTTGATGTAGTATGTAAACAAGTTTAAAAGTTTCAAAATGCAGTGTTTACTCCCCAGCTCATATACAGAAACTAAAACACAAAAACAGCCTGTTTTAAATTCATTGTTCTCGTAATGTCCAGGAAATCAATGCAGTTGCATGTAACAGCTTATGCTGCATTCTGGTGCTCATCGCAAGGCTGTACAGATGGTCAACTAGCAAATACGACTTCACGTTTTTCACTCGTGTAAAAGGCGAACGGTTGCAAAACACCTCAGATCTCATAAACTTGCGTATCATGTAGAATCCAGGTTTAGTTCTTAATACAACTTTGTCGGCCGTTTGAGCTCAATTTACACGTAGGAAATTATTTCACTGTTTCCAACATCACTCCAACGCAGCGTTACTCAGCCTACAGCAGTTTGGCCCCGCCCCTTCAGGCTGAAGGTATAAGAAGCGTTTCAGCCCGGACTGCTTTTTGTGTGATGCACAATGCAGCCAATCAGAAGACAGATCATTTACATACACACTTAAAAATATGATTCTCCAAAAAGAGGGTTCTCAAGTAAAGGCAATGGTTCTATGTCGAAGCATGAGTTCTGCATAGAACCATCTCAAGCTTAAATGGTTTTGCATGGTGAAATGGTTCTTTAGATTGATGGAGAATGTGTTGTATATGGTTCTATATAGAACCTTTTTCAAAAGAGTTTGATATAATACCAAAAAAGCCTTCTTCTAGTGTTAAGGTGTCAAGCTTGTAACGTTAGAAGAACTGTTTTTGGCGCTATGTAGAACCATGTACAACACATTCTCCATCCATCCGAAGAACCATTGCATCATGCAAAGAACCATTTAAGCATGAACACATGGTTCAATAATAGAGCCATTACCCTTACTAAAGAATATGACATGCTGATAATGGTCAGGTGTAAATGAAAACAAAAAAGTTTTCATTGTACCTCTCCACTATGAAAAGATTAAAAAATAATTTAGGACAAAAAATACTCACTCAAAAATATCACATGAAACTTTGAAATGAAACTAGACAGGGTATTCATAACTATTCCTTGTAATAATTTTTGAGGATGCTTTGAAGAGCATTAAACACTTAAGACATCTGGTTCCCATCACCACCACTGTGAACAATTCTGACTTAAGTTTCTCTACAACAGAGCATTTCACATCAAACCACTCTGAATGACACTGCTTACATCTTAACCATTTAATCATGCAGAAATTTTACAAAAGTGGTGGAATTGCCCTTCAATTGCTTTCATCACATGCAAGAATTTCACTCCTAAGCTTAAAGTGAACTATGATGATAAGGCCTTAATGTTGATCCTAGCTCTGATCACAATTTGGGCCGCTCCACAGTAACAGGAGATTCTCTACTGAAAATCCTAGTACAGAACACAGGGCTAATGTGTCAGAGATAAACACAATCAAGACCAATTCTTGAGACAAACCAGCGAAGAAACAATGTAAGCTACGTTGTAACGGCTGACACCTGAATCACTCACAAACACTGACTATGAAAGCAGAGGACATGTCACTCTGTGGTTTTGGGCCGGAAGCTAATAGACCAGAAAAGAGTTTCAGTATAAAGACCCTGGAAAGGAACAGTGTGAAGTGGTAAACGCTGGCGAGAGAAGTGACACTTCAAGGTTTCTGAGAAAGTTAAAATAAAACATGACTACATCCTCACTTGACTTGTAGCTAAAAGCAGACCAGCATATTACTCAAAACGCACAACAGTTATAACCAAAAATAATTAAAATCTTACAATATCGCATTATGTTGTGCATTTTAGCAGAATGCACTCAAAGCAATGCCAGACAAGAGCCACATTTCACCTTTTTTTTTTTTTTTTTTAAAACTTTCCCTTGTCCACGTCAACTCGCCACTCCGAAGTGCCTCACACCTGTGTTGCACAAGCGGCTACTCGTGACAATGAT
>JAILXH010084709.1:0-11777 GCA_023558415.1 Piaractus mesopotamicus | reverse complement strand
GTGTTTAAAACCTCCGGCAGCACTGCTGTGTCTGATCCACTCACACCAGCGCAACACACACTGACACACCACCATCGTATCAGTGTCACTGCAGTGCTGAGAATAAGCCACCTCCCAAATAATATCTGCCTTGGGGTGGTTCTTTGCATAGCTCAACTGAGGGACAGGGGAAAGTTGTATTTTATGGCTACAATGGATCGATTATAAAGATATGCATCGATGCGGCTTCCTTGCGACTTACGTGCCCCCCCACCTTCCAACTCACCAGTGGATAGTCACCCACAGTTTAAAAACATGATCTAAAGCAGTGGCTCTGAAACTAGTCCTCAGGTAGGTCACATTTTAGAAAAATGGATCTAAATGTTTTTTGCACTTTTTTCAAATGTTTTGAAAAAGATCATATGAAGGGTATCATTGATGATCAAGAGAAACAGTAAGAATGTGTATGTGTGTTTGGGGGAGTGATCTTCTGAGAGAATATGCCTTAGGATGAATCTCCTTCAACTCTGAAGTCCCCATGGCAACCATTTCTGTAGGCACGCCTATTGGAATCCTAAATTCTAAGCGCTGATTGTCATTGTTTGGTGGTTGAGCATTGTAAGGCTGGCAGATTTTCAGAGGACTGGCCTGTAATTGGTTGATTCTCAGTTGAGGGAGGAGTGAAGGCAGAGCCATTGTGTCCACTGAAGGGTCACTGACATCGTGTTAATTATGCCAGTCGAAATACCAGCGCGCTGGTGCCAGCTAACCCGCCCCATACAAGGGCAGACGCCACTACATCCCCATGAGATCACTGTCCTGGACACACACACACAAAAAGAGACACAGACATGCAAATTCCAACCTTCACCCGACAAACTCCCAAAAGGAGACAGAGTGGCTATCTTAGGAAAAAGAGAAATCAAGGTTAGAAGGTTAGAACGAGAAGAGGGGACAAAAGCGGAAAGCAGGAAGAAGTGTGAGTTTCTTTGCTATGTAATCGATACCAAATATTTGTTGCAAAGGCTGTAAACATACCACACATTTATCGGTATTAGACTTTGTGATTGGGTATAGTTCAGAAGACTCATAATAATATCTAATCATCAGAGGAATATTACGTTAAGCCATAAAGATAACACAGACAAAGAGTGACAATAATACCACCTTGTTTGAAGATATGCAATTTTATTATATCTAAACAGGGACTGAATTACTCTCTTTGATGGCAGTCCAAGTTCATAACATCCATCAGTTTAATTGCCACCAGTTTAATCTTCCTTTACAGGGTTACTGTAAGGTTCCAATAATCTCTTAATAACTATGGCTACAACATTCTAGTCATTTTCACTAGTCTGCTGTCTCACAAAAGCATAATGTCCTGTTTTGTGACAACTGTTGTCTTGATTTTAAAACAAATCTGGCGTGACCAGTTTCAAAATCTTAAATTCAAAGTCAAACTTAGTGAAAGGGTAACAGATGTTTAAGAAAAGAAAGAAACTATGAGTGATATTTCCAGATAAACTACTATACTCATGCCTAAAATCAAGCATGAAGTGCAACATCCCTAACTGTTAGGAGTGCAACATCCCTACTGTAGTGTGCTGTCAATTTATTGTTTATTTTTTGCCCTCTTTACATGCTGAATTTATTTGTTGTTTACTGTTTCACACAGTGCCTCCACCACAGACCTGTCTAGCTATGATGCAGGCTTTCTGAGGAAAAGTCCAGACCAGTACAGTTCACGGGGAAGCATGGAGAGCCTAGATCCCCCTCACCCCACCTACAGTTCCTGCAACCAGCTCTCAGCCTCCAAATCCTCCAACAGCATTGACCACCTACACAGCAAGCGCGATTCTGCATATAGTTCTTTCTCCACCAGCTCTAGTATCCCAGAGTACCTCGCAGCTGCGCCATCATTCACCAAGGAGCGGTCATATTCTATGGAAAGTGTTCCGCAACATAGAATTGCAGAGGGCATGCAGCAGGCAGATATTCGTTATGTTCGCACTGTCTACGACTCCCAACAGGGTGTGTCGGAAGAACATGAGGTCTCTTCCGCAGCGCTGCTGAGGAACAGTGAGACGAAGGCACAGTCGAGAAATGTTCAGGGTGGGGTTTGTCACCGTGCCAACAGTAGCAGCAGTAGTAGTGGTAGCAGCGGAAGCAGCAGTGGTGGCACATCTCACCGCCACAGTGTTGGCCCAGTATGGGGCCCAACACATAACCGCAACTCCTATGAAAACCTTAAGGGGGCACCAGCGCCTCCCTTACGCAGTGACAGCTATGCAGCTATCCGGAATCATGAACGGCCCAACTCATGGTCGAGTCTTGAGCATGCTCGGTCTTTGAGGGCCCTTCACAAGGGTTCTTGGCATCACTCAAGTGGTTCTGTGGCATCAGGGAAGTCATCTTTTGGCCTTGAGGGTCAGCTTCACACTGTCATCGAAAAGAGTCCTGAGAGTAGTCCCACCATTAAACCCAAACAAAGTTTCCCTCCTTCTTCACAGCCTGGACGGGCTATGCTACCCACTGGAGTGTACCCTGTTCCACTGCCAGAGCCCCATTTTGCACAAATACCTACTACTAATCCTAGCTCCAGTAGTGTGTATCCAGCACTTGCCAAGGAGAGCAATCACATGCCTGAAAGAGACCACTGTGGAGTATCAGAGACTGGAGCCAGGATGACAGTAGAAAATGGATACCAAAGCACTGCTGCCTACTCCAGCGCTGTCCAGCCCCATGCTCCTCTGCCTCCCAAGCAGTCCGGCCAAGTGCAAGATGACCCCCAAGCCAAATATGGTTTCTACAGGTCACATTTACAACCACAGGGGTACATGCCCCCAGCATCGTCCATGGGGCCAGAGAGGAGAGACCCTTACACCCCGGTTCAGCCAAGGGGGGAGAGACCCAGGTACTCACATGGCATGGACATTATGGAATCTTACAGACAACCTAAAGATGAAGAGTTTCAGGAACAGAATGTCCATCCACAGCTTGCTCATACATCCATTAAAGTTGCACAGGGACAGGTTACCCATCCTCACAGAGGCAGCACAGCCCAAGCACAAGGAAGCGACCAGAAAATCAGCTCTTCAGGAAGGTACCACAGCGACTCCAGCGCTGGGGACCAGCAGAGGGACCAGGATCTAGATCATCCCTTAACCCGACTAGAGAATGCGCTAGCAGAGGTCCAGAGATGTGCTAGCCCACAGAGCAGTACTAGTCAGAACAGCGCCCAGAGTGAGCGTAGCATGTCTGTGCTAGAGAAAATTAGTCACTTTGAGAGACAGCAGACCAAACCACGCAGTCACAGCAGCCTTTCCAGTTACAGTTCCTCTACACGTCCAAGTCAGGCTGCCCGCAGTGCCAAAAGTTCCCTCTCCGGTCTGGAGGATCTGCAAAACCACTCGTATCCTCAAGGGAGAAATCGGAGTGCTTCTGCTATGGCAAGCCATGAGGGAAGTATGGAAGGACAGCTAGACTTACGACCGAGGTATGGAAGCACTGATCAGACTCAGTACAGGAAACCACATGACCTGCACAGGAGCAAGAGTTCCTTCCAACTTGGTGAGAACAATGGCAAAGACATCCACAGAAGCAAAAGCACTTTTCAACTTGGTGAGGAAAATGGCAAAGACCTCCAGTGGAAAGATGATCTTCAGGATTTCTTAGTCACAGTTCAGGACCCCTCCTTTAATCGGGCATACAGGGATAGCATCAAGGATGCTCAGTCCAAGGTGCTGAGATCCACTTCATTCCGAAGGCGAGACTTGAGTGTAAACCCGCCTCCTGTGCCTGTCAAGCACATGTCTCTGGAACGGAAGGGACCCAAGACGAGTCCCAAACCAACCACATCTCCACACACTCCTAAAGAACGACATGTTGTCCCTGTTGAGGTACCAGAAAGAAGTGTTCCTCCTGAGCTTCCCAGTGTTGCTCCAGTAGGGCCTCCAGTCATGCGAATATGTGGACGGAAAAGACTGACCATGGAACAGAAGAAAATGTCATACTCGGAGCCAGAAAACATGCACGAAGTTGGGATTTCTGATCAAGAGTCTGGTTCATTTCAGAGGAAAGCCGCACCGCAGTTTTTGCTTCCTGAGACAAGTGTGGCAGATCGGCGCAGGATGTTTGAACTCGTGGCTAGTCGCAGTGTAGGCCCTAAACCGGCAATTTCAAGGCCTGATTTGAAGCAGATGCAACAAGATGCTCTGGCTGAGTACGTGGAGCGCAAGACAGGTCGACGGATGGACGGACGTCCACATCGTCCTCACAGTGCCTACATGCAGTCAGGCTCCTCCTCCTCTACAGACTCTCAAAGCCTAACATCTACGCCCAGTCTGTGCTCTCTTCAAGAGCCAGGGCCAGAGGGTGTTTCTGGAGTTAACCGCCAGTCCTCCACACTCATAGCCAATGTGCAGCGGCCTTTCTACCCCAACAGGGGCACACAAATACAGGCTCAACCTGAAATTTACCAGCCTAGGCCACAGGGTCAGCCTGCAGAGCCTCAGAAACCAGAATGGATTCCAGAGAGACCTATCCAAGTCAATGTTCCGGCTCAAGACCTGGAACGCCTCTACAGTGGCCCTGTTCCTCAAAGAAAGGATGGAGTGTTTGAAAGATCTGCCCCAGCCAGGAGCTCAGGCAAGTCAGCTTCTGCAGAGGACCTCTTGGACAGAACTGAAGACCGCCCGGTTACTCAGCACTTCAGATCAAGATCCTCTCCAGTTGTGGAGAATTACAATAAGGTAACGTGCATGTTTATCATTAGTATAGGGCAAAACATTCTTCTCGTAATTTCCATTTTGTGATTACTGGGTCTATGCTTTGTGAACTGTTATGTGGTTGTGTGACTGCAAGGTCAAGCTGACAAAAGACCTTTCTGGCATGTCTTCATATCTACAAAGTTAAACACTAACTTTCATGGTTGTGATCGTTCTTGTCTAGTTATAATAACTTTTCTACTTCATCACCAAACAACAAAAACCAACAGGAAAAAACATAGGACATCTCGGTGTCTGGTTTTTGTTGGCTGCAGGATGCAAAACAAGGCAAATTCCAAGGCATACTTGTGATTAAAAAGAGGAATCAAAGGTTGCACTCCACACCCAGTCATAACAAAACCCTACTCATAAAATCCTCTGAAAATGTCCCTCGCTCTGTTGAAATCTTGACTGGAGCAACAGAGCAGGCTAACAAGCCCAAGTGCATTCTGCAAGTAAATCAATAAAATCCATATATCTGTCGAGATTGGTCAAAACAGTTTCCTACTCTACATCTTTTAGCACACAGGCACAGAGGACTATTATTCATGGACAAAATTAGATTGCCAGTGGTGGTTCTGCCTTTGAACATCAGTTTTTGTCTAGAGCTGGTTTGTTCTAAAGCCCAGTCTAAATTACAGTAGTCTTTGTACATTTTCATTATGAATTAACCATTGTTTAATTAATATCTAATGAGTTCAGATAAGCTTGAGCAAAGCACGAGGGTGGGTAAAACAACAGCATGGTCAGATATGGGCTCTGTGGTGTTTAGTGGTCTGGCTCTAATGGTGGGGGTGTCGGGGCGTTGTCCCATCTCTCATTTTTCCTCAGCTAAGGACGACAAGGAACAGATAAACGGCTTAGTGGCCACTCCAGGAAATGTTCAGTGCTCTTCACTTCCTGTTTGGTGCCACCGAGCCTGGCTGCAGACAGAGTGCTGATAGATGTGCAATTGATAAACGTGTTCCCTCCGTGACCACGGGGAGGAGTCGAGGGAGATAACGGACAAACTGCCAGGGTTTCAGCCAGGAAACGTTTGGGATGGTTAAGGGGTGGCTATTTATCTCTGGGAGCGATTACACTTCACATAAACATCAGGCTTTTTCACACGACAGTGAGTTACTGCAGGGACCGCAAGCAATGAAGAGTTAGAGCGCAGTTTGTTTCTATGCACTGTCCAAGTAAACATAACAAATGTACTAGATCCGTCCAGGTTGGGTGATATAATAAAAATATAATGACACTTGAAGACATTTTCACGAATAATAATACATATCGTGACATTTTGTTTGATAAGTTGAGACAGAAAAATCACGTCTCAAAAATACTGTGCAGGGCTGTAATCGAGACCACCTTTGTTGGGTCCAAAGGAAGCTTAAGTGTATAAATAGTCGAGGTTGAGTCTAAAGGGGGCTAAGACCAAGTCCAAATTAGAGCGAGATTGAGTGGAGATCGAAAACCCAAAAAAAAAAAAACAGTTTCGAGATGAAACCTTAACTGGTCTTTAACTACTTCTAGTCCAGACTTCTTGGTCATTTGAAACTCTTTGGTCAATCAATTAAAAATGAGCTGTACCCCTGCAGATTCACTTGGTATAACAGAATTAATGCTTAGAATTCTGGAGTTACTACTTTTATTTTGCTATACTGTTTGACTGACATGATTACACAATTAATTACATAATTGTGTAATGAATCACATCAGCATTTAGTTAATACATTGACAGAGTCAAGTCTGGTTTAAGGAAAATGCAGATCTAGTCTTTCTAAACAGTAGCTGGTCTTGGCAAGACAAGTTTACAGGACAAATACTGTAAAAAAAACACGTACAACGATTTCGTTTACCATTTACATACTGTACTAAAATACGTCCAGTTAAACAGGACTAATTACGCTCTTTTTGTAATGAAACATGCAGTTAGTCAGTGTTAAGTACTGACAGTTTCCACGCTACGTAAAATATCGTCACAATACGACAAAATATCGTCATATTAGTCACCCCTAGTATCACTGAAACTAGTGATCGAAACTTTGAGTTTTGATGCATGTCTTGTAGGATCAGTATCCTTTTGGTTTTGAGAAATGACAGATTCAGAAAAAAGAGTCAACCATTACTAATTCAAACTAATATAATGTAATGACCCTTAAAGTATAATGACCTTTTCACAATATGTTTTCAGAGTACTGATCATGCTGTAGCTAAATCAGTATCTTTTTATCAGACATGTACAGTAACTGCTTCATGGAACTGTTTTGGGTTCACACAGATGAAAAGTGTCAACAAAAGGCCACAAGCAGATCAACCAAGCTAAATGGACCAAGACTGCTTTGCACAACAGAAAACATACGTCAGATGATGGCCATAGCAAAGCTGCATTTCCTCGTAATAGCTGACCATTTGAGTGTTTTCAGTATTTCTCATTAACAGTAGTTGAGTGGTTAAGTGGTCATGGCGTGTTTTTGAGATAAAAAATTAACGTGATATGCTCCACATAACAGGGCCCCTAGACCTAGAATGCTCCAGCTTTGCTGTAATTACAGAATAATGGTTAACTTCCTGTGGTCTGATTCATTTCCCTGTTGCTGTTCCAGCTCCACAGTAATGAATCTTTTTTCTGCTTGTAGGACTTCTTGGCCGGAGACCTCAGATTGTTCGGGATCGTCTCTAAAGAGCCGCCTGAAAACAGGTGTGTGTGCATATGCTTTTGTACCATGTTTAACGCTCTCAGCAGACTTCATGTCTGTTCATTTGCTTTGTCTTCTGAATGACCTGTTCCAGGTCACTGTCCTTCCACCCACGGCATTGCCTGGGAACTCCCAAAAACACAGAATTGCTGAGCACTACATTACTACTACGTGTGTTTATCCTTTTGCGTACCCAATAATGAGCTCTAATATGACGGTCAACTGGGATCAGAAACTAAATTTGAATTTCCTGCTTGCTTTTCAGTCACGTATTCAAATATGTTCATATTTGTTTAGATGCCAAGAAAATAAGTAACATATAACTGCAGTAAATGCAAAGTCAAGCATCTTCAGAAGCTTGCAGTGTTTATGAATGAGTGGTTCTCAAGGTTTGGGTTATGAGATGGTTGTCCAAAAAGGTACATAGGCCTGTTCTTTAAATTCTTATGTTTTTGAGAATGACTTTTCCATAAAATCCCTCACACCAGTGGTAGCACGTTGTCTTCATAAGCTAAAACTTCCGACATGCACATACTGAGAGCAGTAAAAGTCTTTAAGTGACATGGGTGGCTGCAGTAACTGTGTAGCAGTGCTTAGCCAAACAGCTGTTTTCTTCATCACCTTATATATATCACGTTTGTTAGCCTACTGTGCTACAAAGCATCCTTATTTAGAGCAATTGGCTTGTCAGAAAAAGTCGGCCGTCTGAGGCAGACAATTCAGTTACCTCAAATGAAAATGTATTTCTGCATTAGTCAGCTTAAAGTAGACGTGTCGCTTTGTTCAGAGTGACTGAGGTGCTAAAGAGCATTTGGAGGTTCAGTGGTGGATGAAGTACACAAATCATGTAGTTGAGTTAAAGTAGAGATACCCAAGGTAAAATATCACTCCAGTAAAAGTAGAAGTTCCTCCCTTTAGAAATCCACTTGAGTAAAAGTACGAAATTATTTGCCTTCAAATGTACTTAAGTATCGAAAGTAAAAGAAAAAAAGTACTAAAAGATTAATTAACTTAATGCAACTTAGTTACAAGTTTAAGTTTAATAAAAACTTTAAACTCAGAGTTTTCCTTTACTATATTTCATCTGTAGGTCTCTGTTCATAAACATAAACTAGCCAAAACAAATTTAATGAAATAGTTTTTGTATAAATTCAGAAAAAAAGACACGCCAGTCACAACTGCATATGTGTTCATATTATATTTACACAAAGTTAGGTTAGTTCATCATTTATGTTGAATAGACTCTCCCAAAATTTTACGCTGCTGCACTGATGTTGAACCGTGTGCTGCACTTGGTCGGTATGTCCAACAGGTCAAAACAAGCTCAAAACAAAGTGCGCACTGTGCCCTGATTGGTTTGTTTGCTTCACGCTTCTTTTGTTTTGACATGCTATGTTTTTATACACACATAAACCAAAAGGAACGACAGATTTCACACAATGTAGTGGAGTAAAAAGTGAGATGTTTGTATTTCCAAAATGGAAATACTTCAGTAAAGTACAGATACACGAAAAAACTACTTAAGTACAGTAACTAATTACATTTACTTTGTTACTGTCCACCACTGTGGAGGTTTACAAATACAATAGTTCAAAACTTAAAATAAAACATTGCTTTTTATTTATTTATGGTCAGTAATGCCATTTTGTAGCCATTGTGTGTTTGACAATGTCACAACATAACAGGTAGCGTTTAACATTCGAGACATTTACTGACAGCCTTAAAGCGCATGATGTAGGCAGAACACCCCCGGCAGATTTGCATCACAACCTACAGGCAATGCTCCTGTTGATTAAGGTTGTCACAGATTGTCAGCTTGTCACTGTTGCTTTGACAAATATTTAAATATTAAATTTAGTTCTGACAGCCCAGAATGGTGCATGTGACGGTGCTGCTCCAGGCAGAACACAGTATTGATGCCCACGGCATGTATTAATTATTTGGTACATTTTGCTCCAGTGCCACAGATTGCCTAGTTTGTCTATATGGACACTTCAGCAAACTGTTGCTTTTTGAAAGAGAACATTGTATCCCCAATTGTAACCCTATAGAAGAAGATTTCCTCTTTCTTAATTTCTTAACTTTCATTTCATAAATATGCAAATTGGTCCATTGTCAAATAATTGTCACATGGTGTAAGGGGCAAGCTAAATGGGTGGTTTCAAATGGTGTGAAACAGTGAAATCCAAAAAAGTTTTGAGGTTTTTAAGATGTACAAACTTCATAGATTTACACCAGGGGTACCCAGCTTGGTTCTGATATTCTGATACACTTGTAGTTGCTTTATGGATTATATCTGTTTCTTTATAATAATCCAGTATTTGCTATGTCTCTCTCTCTCTGAGTGATCACTGTCACTATTGTCTAGATCTTCAATAAACAGGGTCTAAAATAAGCAGTGCATATTTAACACCAAATATCAGGGATTAAGACGTCCTGGAGGTCAGTGCGTCAGATCTGTCCTTTACAGAGTAAGCATATTGATGGCAGATGAAAACTGTTTAAAAAGCAGTGACTTTTATGGCAATCCTGATCTTCTCTCTGCCTTAATTGGTCAATGCCTCTATCAGCCGCAAGCCCCGCTGTTGCTATTTTGGATCTTGTGTTGTCGTGTGAAAGAATTCTAAGTTGGCAAAATGTGGTAAATTATCTTTGGCTTTGAATGAAAATGAAAAAGAGAGAAAATAAAAGTATGCAACCTGTTTTGACGTTTGACAGATTCACTTTTATGCTTTCTTTCTATGTGTTTGTGTGGAACAGAGCACTGGGGAGTGCAGCACCTGAGCGAGCGTCACTGGGCTCAGTACCTCTGGAGCGGAACTACCTGCTGAACCCAGGTCCAAGCCAGACCAACACCCCTGTCACAAGGAGGGAAAGACAGCGGCACTCGGACCGGCCCCGGGCCCACAGCGCCTCCGGCCTGGCTGCCTCTGTGGGTCTGCCGTGCCCGTTCTCTCCTCCAGGCTCCCGCACGGCTGGCGAGACGCAGTGCCAGCCCAACCTGGACGCTATCACCTTCCCAGGCACCGTTCACGAGAGTTCGTTCAGAACGCCGGGAACCGCGCAGCGAAATTCTGACGACGTTTCCAGAGACGTCCTGAAAGACCCCTCGGCCACCCAGAAGATCTCAGCACCAAAGACGACCTCTAACCTTACACCTCCACACCTAGAGGTCAAAATCACAGATTCACACGCACCTTTCTTCTCTGATCCGCCTCCCAGGTCGTCCCATTCAGGACCGCCCACCGCTCCCAAAAGCCCAGTCTCTCCCACTAAGCCCCTTCTATCTCTACGGATCTCAGAGTCCAGTCTCCACTTTCCTCCACCTCCAGCCGTGTCACAGGAGGATGATGAGGTATTCTTAGCCCCGCCTTCTCCACCACCACCTCCGCTGCCTATCAGAGAGACAGACATAACGGAGGACCTCCCACTTCCACGTCCGCCGCTCACTATTGAGGACATTGCACCACCTCCAGAGCCGCAGAGGCTGAACAGGTAGCCACATACGTATAAAGAAATACATGTTTAAATAATGTGCTTTTGTTTTGACTGCGACATGAACAAAGCTGGCATCAGGGGCAGGAGAAGAGTGAGGGAGACAGCAGAAGAAAAAGCGGTGGAGTAAAGCAGCACTTGCGGAAAAGTAACCAGCCGAGTTGTCCTCGCTGAATTTGCTTTCTCTCAGTTTGAAAGAACATCTAGTTGCAGTTACACTAGTGATTCATCTAATACTTCACAGATGAGTATTGAGAAATATTTTAAGAAGAAGCAGCGTGAGGAGAAGAGATTCGTAGCTCAGGTACCCTGATGTGTGCAAATTCTCAGAGGAGAGTTTTGTGGTCATTAAGCTGCTTAAATCTTACTGAAATCTTAGAGAAGCACATGTTGGTCATTTCTTCACACAGTATTTGAGTAAAAGACGTTATTCGTCCAGTTCACATTTTTATTTTGATGTGTTTAACCCTTTATGTCAGCGACTTTAGTTTATTCAGTCAGTCATAAAACACCTCTGTTCACTGTTATTCGCCTGCAGAGCGTAGAAAAAGCAGCTGGAAGGCTGTAGAGGATCCTACTGAAGCAAAAAGGCAGAGAAACGTGTCTAAATGTTCGTGTTTTACAGCACTAACAGAGACACCAGGTTAAAAGTGAGGCAATCAGCAGACCAGACTGTCTGTTTTATATGTATTTACGTGACAGTATTTAGTTTCACAGAAGACATAAAGACATAAATTATGGCTGTACACAATAGTTGTATGTTACTAACTTACCTAAAGTCATGTAAATTATAAAACTGTCTATTTGTGTATTAGCCGGGTACAATAATTGTAAAAAA
Source organism: Piaractus mesopotamicus (assembly GCA_023558415.1). Lineage (NCBI taxonomy): Eukaryota > Metazoa > Chordata > Actinopteri > Characiformes > Serrasalmidae > Piaractus > Piaractus mesopotamicus. The sequence continues at coordinate 15 of JAILXH010084709.1, read as the reverse complement.
AAAAAAAAAAAGCTC
>JAILXH010084623.1:18316-29466 GCA_023558415.1 Piaractus mesopotamicus | reverse complement strand
TGTGTGTGTGTGTGTGTGTGTGTGTGTGTGTGTGTGTGTGTGTGTGTATGTGAAGAACCAGAGCAACAATGTTTAATAGTCCACCTGTCACATTTTCTTCCTGATCTTATTGAGGGAATGACACCACAGCCTCAGGTCAGAATTTGTAAACACAGAGAGTTCACACACACACACACACACACACACACACACTCCTCACTTAACACTGCTGCTGTGTCTCTAACTCAGATGTACTCTACCCCAGGCCATCTATTCTCTATGCACCCATTACCAAATCTGATGGGCCTCAGCACTGCTGCTAGCCAAAAGCATTTTCCCCAAACACAGCACAGAATCCAAGCTTTATTCACTCTATTCTTCTTCTCTTCCCTCACGGCACACTGAAATAAGACTAAGCAGCATTCAGCCATTCAAGACGGAGCTATAGTACTTTTGGCTTTAGCTGTAGGAGAACATGTGGAGGTCAGAAGAGGTGAACTACCTAATGAAGCATGTTAGCTGACTAAGTTGTGGACGTGTAAGTGTGTAATTAGTATGGAGGGATTAATACATTTGGGAAGTCGGGATTGTGTCGTATGATACTGACCATGCTTATGTGGTTAACGTTAATGCCCTGTTTCCTGGTCAGGGATATTTTTTTTTCCTTTCAATGGAAAATTTTTATTCAGAATTCTGTGTAGTCCAGGACCAGGCTTGATCCCACAGTCCAGGAAGTTAGGCTTTAATTATACATTATATGTTGTCTTGATTTCATATGAAAATGTGTATGTGGGTAGTGTAACCGTTTCCATGACCAGAGCTAGTTACTTCTTAGCATGCACCTGTGAAAGAGAATGCCTATCAGAGCTCTTAAAAGAAAGTCAGTAAAACACGTAATAATACAGCTACCACCATCATACTTTGTACATATTGCTGCTCTCCAAAGAAAAATTAATCAACACTTTGTTGATTTTTATTTCTTTACGTCATGTGAACAAGGAGCTGCCCTGTGTATAAATGTTATGATGACGATGCAAACAATGCTACTGCATTAGACAAAGTTATTAAGAGAATGTAAGTGATATGATCTCCCTGATGTGCGTTTGCACATTGTTGCATTGTGATATATTGTGTCAATGTATTATTGCAGCCCTAGTTGCCATTCAGAAAGAATGAGATGTTGACAAAAGCTGGCAGTGGAGCCCTGAGTGATCTGGCTAACTCTCTCTGATCTCTGTCAGACTAATCACAGTTTTATTTCCCTCACAGTCATCAGCTAATGCTTCACAGACTTTAGCCCTATAGCCAAAACACTGTGTGCACTCACTCTCTGTCTCTCTCTCTCTCTCTCACACTGTTGAAAAGGTCAAGAATGTGAATGTCACGCACAGGCTGATAACTGAGAGAAGCTGTTTACATGAGTGTGAGAGTGTGAGTGTGAAAGTGTGTGTGTGTGCTTGGATTGCAGCCAGGTTTCAGAACGTGATCAGAGATGGAGAGAGAATCTCTCAAACATCATCTCATAGGCTACAGCCCTGTGGTAATTCACTTATTCACGCTGTCACACACTGCGTGTGTGTGTGTGTGTGTGTGTTTCTAGCTTCCTGTTGACTAACCCTGACAGGAATCTACAAAGTTGCAGTGTTATCATTCAAGCCGTGATTGACTGGCTTTACATTAGATATGGGTAATTCCAGTCCTGCAGGGCCACCACACCACACAGTTTAGTGTTTATGTTGCTTTAGCACACCTGCTTCAATATGGAACGTAACTGATCAGTCTTTAAAGGGGTGAATCACATGTTATAACATTGGTTCTCAAACCAGTCCTCTGTGGCCCCCCTAGATGGTCCACATTGCTTACAAATCCCAACAAACAGGACACCTACTATCTAGTACAGGTGAGCCAGGAGATCAGATAAAGTGGAGGACTGGTTTGAGCATCACTGTGTACAGCATGAAGAAATTCAGTTTCCACAGTATGACTGGAAGATTCAACTGGCCCATTTAGTTTTTTATGAAAATTCAGTTTAATTAAATTTATTCATATAGTGCTTGTCACAAAGCAGTTTTGTAGAAGAACTCAGCAGGAAGAACTCCGTCACATCTTCCCTGTAGGGGGCAGTGGTGCGCTTGTCGAAACTGTCCGACTGACGACAAGCCTGTCGTTAGCCAATGAATGTAACGTAAGTTAGCATTGCTGCAAAGCAGTTCCACTAGCTAAAGACAGCTTTTCACAAGCTAGCTTGGTTACTTGTGTTAACAATTACACTGGACGTCAAGAGTTTAGAGTAAGAATTTGGGGCTGGGTTTCAGACGGGGCGAGTGCTTGTTAGCAGTGAATTTTGCTGCAATCCAGCACTAAAAGTCCAGCAAGTTGCCCCAGACATATATTCCCATTACAAGATCTGGCCCTGCAAAACTACCCCCATCCTGTGTCCCAGCTCCAATTCCTTGTTATCACTCTCACCAACATGTTGTTTGTAGTTATTGTTTCCAGATGTTTCTAGTCTCTTTGTATCTATTGCCCTCATATTTCCAGCATTTCATCAATGTTTGTTTCTGTGTACCACTGTTAATTGCAATTTTTCACCTTGTGTTTAATAATGTCTGAATTTGCACTTGCATCCTGCCTTTGTGGCACTTCTTTGTGACACTTCCTAACAGCATGAGGAAGAAACACGGAGAGGCGTTAAGTGAACACAAGGAACTTTAAGGTGTTCAAAGAGAGATTCTTGTGAAAGTTACTTCTAGATCCAAACTACTGAGCTGAGTCATGTGTGTTATAGCAAGAACATACAGATGTTTCAGTACTGCAACCCAAAAGGATCACTTATGTTGGCACTGCTCCCTGCAAACTGGAGGACCTTCCGACACAGGACAGACTAACTGGGTGGTGACCGTGCTAGCACTGAGTCAGTAAGACAAGCTGTCTGGCTATCTGGCATCTAACTTCACCTTTAACTCACACAAAAAGAAGCAGTTCTTACCTCAAGTTATTTCTGCAAACTTATATCCGTGCTATAATAACAAATATCTGTGCTCAAAAGAGGGGACAAAAAACAGGCTCAAGACTGTACATGTCCATCTGCACCAGCTAAGCCACACATAGCTGTTTTTTCTAGCTAATGATATCACTAGTCTAGTCTTTAATTTAACATGATGTTACTACAGTACATTTAACATTATTCTAAACTCCAACAGGGCCTATTAGGGCTGTGTCTTCTATTTGCTTTGGCTAATGGATAATTAAGCACTAACCTGTCTGGCCTGATATTTCAAGTACAGAGTGGACCAATTATAGTTACAGCACAAAAGTGGAGAGTAGGTCAGTCTTAGGGCTGCTGCCACAGCCTGAAACAGGGTCAACTGAAAGGCTCAGTTTTTAGCTTCCATTCATTCACGATCAAAAATGTACATGTTTTCTATTACTACTGGTTTAACACATTTTTGTAATGCCTTAAGAACATAGCAAACATATGATAAAAACGTCATCCCAACTAGAAATAAAGATGTGCTTAAAATAATACACTATCTATTGTTGTAATCAGGAATGAAGATAAGTAAAGATTCAATGCATCATTAATTCTCAAATTTCACCACAGTTAGATTTGAGTCCATTATTTTCTTAAGATTCTGAATTATTTATTTGAATGCAAGCACCCAGAGAGTTTTATTTTGGCTGGAGATGGCATATCAGTATTAATGGGTATTGGGCCGATATCAGCAGAAATTGCTGGATCGGATATTAGAGGGATAAAAAGAAACAAATTAGATCCAATCCTTTGGTAAATATAGCCTGAAACAGCACACACATTTCGTGATTTGATGTTGTTAGCTGTTTCTCTCTTCCTGTGGTGTGGTGCTTGAGTAGTTTGAGCATGATAGTCTTCTTTTAAATGCTCATCTTAAACAAAGTACATGAATTAACAAGAACACACAGTGTCATTTACATGAAGCATCAAAATCTACTTGAATGCTAATAGCACTTCTAAACAGAGAATCTTTAGCCTGCTGAATGTGTGTGTCAGTGAGTTATACGCCACGTACATTAGGTGGCTTAGTTTTAAAGCTACGTATTTTTTAAACAAAGGATCAGACTGATATTGGCCGATACTGAAGGTTTCAACATGGGCATCAGCACTGGGAAAAAAAATACATATAATGTGCCATTTCTAATCTTTTTTTTCTTACCTGGTGGATCTCCTGCCAACCGTTTTCGTCCACACAGCCCACCTGAGCGTGGTCGTGCAGAAGCAGCTCACAGCAGTACGGGTCCCCCCCCACCATGGAGCTGTGGTACAGTGGAGTTAAACCACGACTGTCCTTATAGTCCGGACTCGCACCCAGGTCCAGCAGAGTCTATACACACACACACACACACACACAGAGAGAGAAGGTGAGACACATACTGTACAGGCACACAACACTCACACAACACTCACACAACCAAGCACCGTCCACTCAGTGCACTGAACCACTCACGACCTCTAGACCCACTCTTGCTAGGCCTTTACTAAATGAAAAATCCAAATAAATATACTATACACACTTCAAAGGAAGTGCTTCTTATAAGACTTAGCTAGAGCTCTCTGTAAGCAATGCGTTTAGAGAAACAATGCTTTATTCATGTTTAGGTCAGTATCTACACACAGCATGCAGACAAACCTCTCCTCTCACTCAATAAGAATCTTCAGAATTTAGCGTCTTGAATCTCTCTCTCTTTGTGCTTCAGGTTTTCAGAAGCACAGTACTCCTTCATATTTACATAAGGGCAATGACATTGGTCTAGAAAGATCTTCTGTGTGTTTATATATGCACAGTACTGTGCAAAAGTCAGAGAGCAGCTCTCATTTCTAAGATTTCCAGTCAAAATGGTCATTTTTCAGGAGATGTTTCAAATCTGTTACTACCAGACAAACAAATCTTTAATCTTTCATCTTTGAGAGAGAGGAGAAAAGTCAAGCTCCACTGTTGCTTCAGATCTGAAAAAATCAGTGCATCTGTCCACCATTCCACTATGAGAAGACACTCAACACTAAGAGTCTGAAAGGATGTGTAGCTGTCAAGAAGACGTCACTGAGAAAAGAAAATAGACAAAAAATAAGACCAAATGTAACCAATTTCTAAGGCTTTTAAGACCAACTTGTGGAACTGTGGAAAAGTTTCATTGAAAAACTGAAAAAGTTTCCATGGAAAGAATGAAAGCTGTAACAAAGGCAAAGAGTGAACACACTAAACACTGAAAAAGTTCCTATTTTATTTGGTTGTTGAGGTTTCTGTTTAATACCTTGTGTACACTTTCCTAATGCTGAAAAATGAAAAGATGGTCTCTGACTGTACTGTACACAGGCTGTGTGTATATACGCCTATAAATAAAAATGAATAGAAAAAAAAATGGAAGCAAAAGGCTTTTTTGAAGCAATGCCTTTGAAGAACCACTATTGGTTTCCTAAAAACACTTTCAATGAATGGTTCTCTACAGTAAAAAAATACACAAAATTTAAAAGCTTGAAAAGCTTTAAAGGCTTGAAAAGGTATCATTTCACCTTGAGAGTCCAATGTACAACATGTCTAATTAACATTCAACTAAATGTCTATTAAATACAAACCAGATAGTTGCCTAACAACTTGAGCATCTGCAGATAATTGATATGGGACTTCAAAAATAAAGTGTGATAAAATAATGTTTCTCATAACCAAGACAAAAACATTCAGGAACCTTTATCTTCATCTCTGTATTGTGTGTGTATATTGTTTGTGTACTTACTATGAGTGCTGTGTGATTTTTTGTGCGCACAGCTTTGTGGAGAGCGGTGATGCCATCTCTGGTCCTGAAGTCCAGGTGAGCTCCTCCACCCTTCAACACCTTAATGAGCTCTGCACAGCCTTCTAACTGAGCTGCCATCGTCAATGGACACTCTACACACATGCACACATAAAAAGTTATTGTGAAGAAATGAATATAAATAGTATGGTCAGTTAAGATGATCTGATCATTTCATGTGAGAGATATTTGCATTTGGTTGTATTCCAAACCTCATAAAAATGAAAGGAATGTTCTAGTATTACTCAACCTAATCCCTGATCTCTGCGCATCTGTTTACACGTCATAATTGTAACGTTTCCCTGCACTTAGAAAAGAACAGAAAACCCACCGAAACACTCATAATGTGTAAACATTTAGGCAAAACATTTGTAGAAAATGTTCAGGAATTCCACCATCAAAGATGTTTGCAAATTAAGCTGTAAATCTGTGTATTTAGTTACTTTAGAGATGAGAGTAGTTTTCTAGAGGGAAGAATTCGTGGCAGTGTTGTGTGGGTTTAGTTATCACAGGTTCCAGCCTGATCACAAAAAGGATATCAGAAAAACAGATGTACACCGATCATGAATTCTTATAGCAGAATCCAATTTCTCTACAGGCAGACAGGCCAATGGCTAATGTTTCGCCCCAATTTTATTAGCTTTTGTTATTATTTTTTGCCATGTTATACTTTTATTGATCCTATAATCGAAATGTGTCATCAGCAGAGCGTCGCCAGTGCCTTGTTCAAAACCAGGTATGGCCAAGATTTGAACTCTGGCATTTCAAATTATTTAATAAAAAATTCAGTCTATTTAAATAGAGACAACATTTTGGTACAGGTGTGGCAGCAGCATTCAAATACAACACGGGTGCACTTACCCGTCCTACGCTACCTAGATGGTAAATTGGCCAAAATAACAAATTAGCTCAGTGCCGATTGCTTTATTGGAACAAAAATCATCTGATTCCGACCTTGGCCAGTTCCAATTATGCACCCTACAAAAAAAACCTAACGGAAAGTCAATGTAACTGGAATTGCTTGTTTAATTTGTCCCAGTGTTCAGACTTCAGATAAAACCTCATAGGCAAGTGATTCCACTTACATTGGCTTTCCCTTAGGTTTTTTGTAGGGGTGCATAATTGGAACTGGAGACTCTTGTTGTCTCCTCGCATCATAGCACCTGTACTGTTAGACTGCAATGGATGTACTTTCAATTTTGCATTATATAATCTTGTATTTCACCTTTATTCACAGAATTCACCAAATGCCCCAAAGCATTAATTATAAGTCTGCTATAATCAACAGTTCTCATTTCTTTTCTAAGTACAGGGAAATGTGCTAAAATGATTGCCCCATTGTAACTGACAGTTCAGAGCAGACATTAGGTGGAAAACAATGGAGAATTCCTATGAAAACATGAATTTAGCAGTGTGATCAAACATTTTTGCTCTTCAGTTTTACCAGCTCCTGTGATGCAGCCAGTAATGCTACAATATTTAGTCATCACTAGTATGACTACAACACTAATTATTATGCTATTCAACAAATTTGTAATTGTTTTTCTGATTCACAAATGAATTTCACCTACAGAAATATGACACGATTAAACTTAAAAATAGACCTGTTTAGACTGTTTAGTAATAGATACATATTTTCTTTTTTCTTTCCTGTCAAACAGTGTATTAATAACACCCAAATAAACAAACACACAAACACATACACCTTCTTCTGTCCGTTATCCTTTCCAGAGGTCACATTTAACCAGGTCCAAACAAGTGCATGAATAATCTTGAATAAATATGAGCAAATTTGCATAAAAAGTGATCTGGCCATCCTAGCATTCACTGGCAGAGGTCAGACGTGATCAGTCCATGGTCATCCACGCAGAACAAAGTGTCACTTTGTCTCTCGCTCATTCTCTCCACAATTATGTTAAGTAAGTCATTAACTGACTTAATTAAGATTGTAAAATGGATAAATACAAGATGTGGAATGTCCGTATAGTGTAGTTTACCCAGGGATGGGCAATATGGCAATATTTATTGCTCTTGTGATACATTATGCCATAATGTCACTACACGATATTCTGAACTTTATGAATCTTATGAACTTATATACTTACGAAACACTTCCCAACTGCATGTTTCATTACAAAGAAAGAATAATTAGTGCTGTTTATCTGAATTCAGTGCAGCATAGTTCATGAAATGAATACAAGTGTTTCTGCACTTTGTCTATTCCAACTTTTCAGATGTCAGAAAAAAAAAAAAAATCAAGTGCCAGATTGTGTATCAGGAAAACTTTTCGTGACATTATCCTTTGCCAGTGTCCCGCTGGTGAGCCACTCTAAGAATTTGGTGATGTCCAGTTCATTTGGTGATGAACTTGTCTAAATCTGCCACATAAAGTACACAGGATGTGTTAACACTCACACTGAGCATAGTAAAATCAATCAGCATGCCGAATCAGTGCTTTCTGTGAGCCACCATGTTTTCTTTCACTGCATAAAAGATGCATAAGACTTCCTTTATTGATGGATGCACCACCTTTTCTTCCCCTCATGCAAGCTCATTCAGAGAGCAGTTCAGATCAGTAAGTTCTTATTATTGATTTTTTTTAATCAGAGTAATATTTATAAAGTGACTTGCGTCATCTATATTTCAATCCATGTGTGTTCTAAAAGTCAGTTTGTGAAACATTCGAAATTTACACGTTGGCTTTGTTAGATTACGCTCTTTATATATAAAATAAATGCAACATCAGCACTGAGAAATCACATTATTTTAGCATTATCAATGTCACATTTAAAACTCTAAAAAGATGTGTAGGTTTACTGGTGGTTTAGGATAGTAAATAAATTTGATATATTTATGTTGTAGACATTCTGAGCTCTGGTTCCTACCACTACCATGGTAAAGTAATCCATGCTGGTGAATTTCTCTACAATTATTTCACACCAACCATTCTCAGTGCCTGAATTACACACAAATTCTGGAAAATGAGCAGAATTCCACTTTGAGGTAAGAATTGGACAATAAGGACCATGTTATACCTTTGAGAGTCCATTTACACTGTTTGTAACTTGGGGGACTAAACATTACCTGGACAGGACCAGGCAATATACAACAGTATAATAAATTTTTTTCATGGGGTTCTATCTCGGGCGTCTTTGCTTAAAGTACCTAACTTAATTTGCACACTTGTGTCCAAATTCCGCTGCTATTGACTGCCTGACCCAGAGTGGAGAGATCAGTGTTATGAGAACAGGGTCACAGCAGCAATTTTACACAACTAGCCAAAGTCAACCTCTGCTCTTCACAAGGAAACACACAAACAGCAATGCATTCACACACCCACACCCACACCAATTCATACAGAAATTAATAAATGCAAATGAAACACAAAGGGCTCCTTCAGTACCAAACAATTTGGTGTAGTTGATTCTGGAGGCACCAACATATTTGTGTCTGCAGATCACTAGAAATGGTTTCTGTGGTTAAATTTAGGCATTTCGCTTGTCCAACACAACCTGACAGGCAGTGTTTGTAACTCATTATGTGATGCTAATGTTAGCTACACTAGAGGGCTAGCTGTGTAAACCTGCCAGCTCTTCATTACAAGAGAGCCCAGTTTAAAATACTGGTTATTCGCTGCTGAGTAACAGAATCAAATTGGCAATGCTGAGTCGATTTGATTCTATTCTCTGAGATGCTGCTGCTAGTTTTGATTTTTTTTCTGTCCTCAGGGACTAAAGAGAAAAATGTTACAGGTGCTGAGGCTGGAGGGTCAAACTGCAGAACCACAGTACCACAGTCTCAGAACCGGGCTGTCAGACCCACACTCTCAGCTCCAGATTTTATTACATGAAGGGTGTGGAAGGTAGCGTGTAGTGTTTTCAGAAACCCTCAAATACCATGTCTGACTCTCAAATGGCTCCCTACTCCCTACATAGTGCACTACATAGGTCAGGAAACTTCTGCGTGTTGGTAGTGCTCTAAGGTTCACCTACCACTCTACTGTCCTTTTATCTCCTACCCATTAGACGTACACAAAAAGTGCTACGTAAGATAGGGAGTTGTGCAGCTAACAGCTGCATATAAATAGATTTGTCACATAACGCACTATTTGGTTGTAAAATCCATTATTTTATGAACTATATAGTGCACTAGATAGGGATTAGGCTGAATTGCAAATTGCTTCCTATGTGATTGTGAAATAATTCTGTGGCATGGCCGAGCTCTGGCTGGAAGACAGAGAGTTGGGCCGTATGAACGAGTAGCTAATTGGTGATGATTTATACCCGTGCATGCTTAGCGGGAGCTTGCAGCACCAAAATATACTCGTTACCATACAAATACAAAGTTTCTCTGTTAAAAAAGGTTTCTCTAATCTAATAAGAATAATGCAGTAGAAGTTCAACCCACCATATACTCATGACAGCTGAAGTTGCAGTGTTGCAGCCCAGCAGTTGTATATTACTGGGGCTGAGGAAGAGGGGTTGAGGAAAAGGGCTATTATGGGGAGAAAACTTTGCACTGAATGGCTGGAGGCAGCTCACTTTCCAGCATATGAAGAGGAAAAACAAGGGGAGATCCAACGCTACAGACTGACTTCGTCCCAGAACCATGAAAATATTGTAAAAGTGACTTAATGGTTAAAACAAACAAACAAACAAACAAACAAAAAAAACACAGGAGTAACCTTGGATCTCTGCAGTGGCAAAAATCAAATCCGACAAGTGAACCAAGGTCCCCTCTCAACAGGCATTTGCACATTACAAACAGCTCAACTTAACAAGCAGAGATAGATAAACTACATCTTCAATAGCCAAGTGAGTTAATTTAGCTGTCTGTGTCTGCAACACTGTGACCAGAGTTACCACAGCAGCAGCCACGCACACTCAAATTGCAGATTTTGCTGTTTCTCTTAAGATTGTCACTGAAACCATGTACAAAATACACTCTGGTGAGTGTGAAACCTGAAAACTCAATAATGTAAAGACAAAAGCATCCAGTTTTGCTGGCTGTAACCAAGATGTCATTGCTTTTCTGGTAATATATCAACTTTCCTAGTAATTTTGCAGAAATTGTACTGCGTCTTGTGCAGGTAAACTTTCACATCAATCTTACCATTCCCTGGAATCAAACAGCCATTTATTTTGCCAACTACTACTGTGATCAGCTTTTTGTATTCAAGTTTTAAACAGTATTTTTCAGCACACATTCTAGATTTTCCATGTCATTTTTAATTTAAAGAGTTCCCATTTTTGTATTAATTTCTAGGTGCAAAATATTGTTTGGACACAGAGCACTGTAAAAAAGATTTGTTGTTTTAACTTGAAAGGTTTTATTAACTATGCTAC